>VMDO01000476.1:0-230616 GCA_007922755.1 Pedetes capensis
GGGAAGCCCCTCCTACCTCAACACAGCAGCCCCTCCCTTTTCAGTTTGACATGTTCATAACCTAATGTTCTACAGCAAACAGAAACCTGCACCACCTGGCTCTGGGATATGGTGCCGACTGGCCTCTCTGCTCCACTTTTCCAGGCATGATTTGCCTCCTTTATGCCCAAACATCCAGCACTTTCCACATCTTCATGGATTACCCATCCTGCAGGACCTCTAAGACCAGGAGAATCAGATACTCACACAATGCCGGTGCCACATTTGTCACACATGGGCAACTTCTGAGCATTCCCAATCGATGCAGCCACTTTGGTGACTGGAGCTTTAACACTTCTAAACCCTGAGGGCTTGTTGGGATCCCCTGAAACAAGAAAAATACTCATGTTGGCCAGGAAGTGCAGAATTGCATAAGTATTATCATTCAGCTCTTTCAGAGCCATAGATGGATGGATAGACAGACACATATGTTCAACAAGGTTGTGGACATTGGAGTCAAACAAATATGACTCTACTGCGTGATACCAGGCAAGTTACTTAACTTTTGTAGCCTCCCATCTTCCTTTTCTATTAAAGAGTAGATCACTTTTCTCTTCATTGTTTTATAAAAAGATAAGAATATATACATAAAGCTCTCCTACAGTACCTGGCACATGGGCAGCCCTCATAACACAAACTACATTAAATTCTGCTTAAATCCATGCAAACACTAATATGCAAACTTAAAAATGCCTTACACAAATATGAAAAATAAATAAAAATATCTGATAATCAAAAGACAGTTTATTTAGATGCAAAAAGGAATCCATATCACCAACAACAACAAAAAATCCATTTATACATATCATTCTTCCTGGATTGCAAACCACTTGAGCACCAAAATCTCATTTTATACACTGTTCAATATCTCACAGAGTCTAGCATGTCGCTTAGCAAAAAACAGAGGCTCAATAAATACACAAGAATGATAAAATGCCACGACAAATGAATGATGGCCCTACCTTGGTCCAACATGCTTTGCCTCAAGAAACAAGAAACATCCTGAGACCAGTGGTGGTTCTGAATAGGCACCTGTGAGCATCCCAGGTAAAGATCTGGCAAAATTCACAGGCAAGATCCACCCCTAGACCAGCCAAATGAGCATCTCCAGGTGCAGGAGACTCTTATACACCCCTGTACAACCCACTTTTTTCAGACAAAAGTAGCTGTTCTCAAACTTTACTGTGCATCAGAATCACCTGGATGGTTTCTTAAACCAGATTGCTGGGTCCCACCCCCAGTGTCTCTGATTAAATAGCCCCAAGACGGGACTTAAGAATTCATATTTCCAACAGGTGCCTAGGAGCTGCTGCTGCCACCACGGGTGCAGTAATCACTGGACCAAGACCTCCTGGGAGATACTTTCTGTGGAAGGAGGTAGAAGAGGGTCTTTCCACAACTGCTGCCATGCTGCACAATCCTGAGGCTGACAGATGAGGATCCTAGCTCTCCCACCCTTTTAGAAAATGAGTCCTGGATGGTGGCTAGTGGTTTTGAACCACAAATTAGGACACATGCCCAAATGAAGGTATGTGGAACGCCTCGGGCTGCTGCGGTCATTGCACATTTTGCCCATGGCTATCCCTCCTCACCCTTTCCATGCTTCCCTCTGGTCTATGGTCCTTTACTGGACAGGGGGTTACCTCCATGATGAAACAGTTTGAGCTGTCACAACCAGGGGGAAGTGCTACTATCGCCTAGTGGGTGGGAGGCCAGAGATGCTGCTAAACATCCCAATGTGCACAGGACAGCCCCACACCAAAGATGTACATGGCCCAAAATGTCAACAGTCGCACAGCTGAGAATCCCTGCTCTCTGTGGAGTAGCCTCCCCCGTTCCCAGACCTGGGCCAATGGGATGTGGGCAATGTGAGCCCTATTCAAGTAAATGCACTAAATTCACCTGTGTGCGTCAACCCCATCCCCACGGAGCTTCCGCCCTCTACCATGAGAACAGTAAGCCCAGAGAGTGCTTCTGCCTTCACTGGAATAAGACAACCCAGTGTGCCAGGTCCAGCCCTGCCGAGCCCAGCTGAGACACAGCTGGCCAGCAGCCTTCAGTGCACGTGAGTTACCTGCTGCTGAATAATACAGCAAGACAGCTATTTTGGGGTGCGTCACTGGCTTATGGGGAACAAGAAGATGGCATATTTGAAAGCAGCCTGGACTTCCAATAGCCCTATCATGGGTCCTTACGGCACAGTCTCTCAGGTTCCCCATTAGTGCGGACCCACCTATACTGAGGAACAGATGTCTATCTGGCAACACGTGAGATGGAGAGGAGATTAGGAGGCCCCCGGGTTCCACTGTCATGAACTGTGACCACTGTGTATGGGCTCAGCGTGGCTGTTCTGCCCCACCAGCAGGCGCACCAGGGGAGACCACCTTGATGCTTCCAAATCCCCAAGCTGAGGGCACCTTCCTGCCTTCCCCAAACCTTGCTCCCTTCCTTTAGGAGAGCATCTTAGCCCTGGTTTTTCTCACTGTAGATTTTTTTTGTATGAATTTTGATTTTTTGCCTAAATATTAAAATGTTTCTATTTGGATTATTGAGGTTTTGTTTTTATTTTGCAATGGGGTCACACTATACAGCCTATATAAGCCTCAAACTCGTGATCCTCTTACCTGAGCCTCCCAAAGTGCTAGGATTACAGGCATGTACCACCATGTCCAGCTTGATTATTGAGTTTTTGCACCTAAGGAAAATGCCTCACTCACTTCACCCCAATCTCAACCCTACCTAGAAGAATCCCAGAAGGGCCTGGGTAGGCAGCTGCTCTAAGCATCCCAAACAGTCTTCCTCATCTTCTGACTAATGGTGTTTGGCTGCCTACTCCTGCGAAAAGGAAAGAATGGCAGCATCTCTGCACATGTAGACAGCGTCCAAGGGCAAACCAACCAGCTCAGCAAGGTTGGGGTCTCCTACGTGATAGGCTCTTTATCACACTAACTCAATTAGCTGAAAAGTCACCAGGAAATAAGGGAGCAGTGCAAAAAGGTAGAAGGAGAAAAGACAGAGACATGAAATCCCCATTTGATAGGACAATCCACCCCTCTTTCTGGAAGGAAGAAACTTAAGCAAGATTTAACCGGGCACAGCTCATGCAGAAGAATCTGTGTGCCCAGGATGCAGTCCTCACTTAAGCTTGTTCAGGCCCTGCAGCGCCACCTGCTGGCTCAAGGGTGTTTTCTCTCAGCCAGCCAACGGGAAATTCAAATTGCACTCCAGGCAACCACACATATTTCCCAATTTTTCTTCTTCCAGTGAACCCTGAATCCATAGTACTTCTGGGAAGAAGGTGGAAATTATTTAAATAAAGTATAGCTGTTTTTCTACCCACTTCACTGCTCAGTTATCTTCCATGACTCCCCCTTGCCTGCAGAATCAAGCTCATGATCCTTAACCTAACACCAGTGGTTCTCTATACTCAGAATGCAGACCATCTGAGGATCCTTCTGGAACCCAAAGCACTAACCAAAATGAACCTGGATATTTGCTAAGCAAGTCTCCAGCTTTCTCACCTAGGAGCCAGAGGCTCACTGAATGTACATTTTTATCTATGATGGCTCTCTCCCTCCAGATCTCCACTTGTTGAACATTTCCATCTATGGACAGATGAACAAGTAAACAAAACATGGTGCATACGTATGATGGCATATTATTGCACCTTAAAAGAGAGGAGAATTCTGACATGTGCTACAACATGGAAGAACTGGAAGACAATGGTAAATGCAATAAGCCATTCACAAAAAAGCAACTACAATTCCACTCATATGAGGTATTTGGAACAGTGAGATTCATAGAGATAGAAAATAGGATAGTGCGCCGGGCACGGTGGCGCACACCTGTAATCCCAGCAGCTCAGGAGGCAGAGACAGGAGGATCGCAAGTTTGAGACCAGAGGCAGTCTGCGTAACTTAGCGAGACCCTGTCTCAAAAAGTTAAAAAAAAAAAAAAAAAAAGGC
This sequence comes from Pedetes capensis, assembly GCA_007922755.1. Lineage (NCBI taxonomy): Eukaryota > Metazoa > Chordata > Mammalia > Rodentia > Pedetidae > Pedetes > Pedetes capensis. The sequence goes on from VMDO01000476.1 coordinate 4,005, forward strand.
CAAGGGTGCAGCTCAGTGGTCCAGCACTTCCAGAGCATGCAAGTGTGAGGCGCCCTGGGTTCAACCCCCAGTACCACCAAAAAAAAAAAAAAAAAAAAAGAAAAGAAAAGAAAAGAAAATAGGGTAGTGGTGGCCAGGGGCTGTGGGGGAGCAGGAAATGGGGACTTACTATTTAATGGGCTCAGAGGATGAATGGTGGCATCACTGAACTGTACATTCAAAAAGAGTGAAGATGGTTTTATGTCATGTGTATTTCACCACAATTTAAAATCCATAAAAGTTCCTTTTGCCTGCAAATTTGGGAATTTATTCAGAGCAAGATGATGTATGAGGAACCCAAGACCTTTTTCTCCTAGTACAGTTGATGAGTTTGAGCCAAAATGAGACAACCTGCATTAAGAATTCTGAAGTTTGTCACCACCAACCCTGCTGCAGCCAAGCTTCCATCAGGCACCTTGCTGACTGTGTATCTAGCACCTGACAGTCACACCTCCCCTTAACCCTTTCAGCAAGGCTGCTCACTAGCAGCCTTGCTGGATGCCTGTGGACACAAGGGTTTAGAGGGACTAGAAACTTGCTGGAGGTCTCAGGACAGGTCAGAGGCAGACCCTGGATGCCAGTGCCACCTACAGGCTGCTCTCTGAACCAAACGACAGTAATGCTCAAGGAGGGCTTTCACCATTAGAAGCCACTGACCTAGGCTTTGACCATTTCGCCATTCACAGGCATTTTGTCTCCCTCTATAGAGAGTCTTCTGTATATGCTAGATGTTTAGAATCTATCCTGTTGCATTCAGTGAAAATTTAATGCACATTAAGAGATATGGGAGAAACTACTAGATCTGTTATCTTCCTTTCCCTTTTTAGCAAAATTTTAATTTTCTTTGAGCCAAGAAGGAGTCCAGTATCAAGGATGAAAAATTCCCAGACTCTCATGCAAGTAGGTATGACCATGTAATTGAATTCCAGTCAATAAAATGCAAATGGAAGAGTAGTGCAGGACTTCTGGGAAGGAGAAAGCTACCTCATCTGCAAGGGGGATTCCCCAGTTAGCCCGACACCATCATTTCCTTCCTGGCGCCTAGAGGTAAGCATGATGGCTGGAGCTCCAGAGGCTGACTAGGACCACAAGGTAACCTTCACCATGGGTTTGGCTGATAGAGCAGAGAACAGAAGGAGTCCAGATACTAATGAACAGAGATTCATAATTCCATACACGTCCTTCTCTATAAACTCAGATGAGTTTTGTAGCATGTTATGTCCTAGTTTGGGCTGAACTGGACTGACTTTGCCTCTCTAAATTGCGGAGTTTCACACCCACTTACTCAGAAGAAAATAAACTGTAGTTTCTCATGCATTTTGAAAAAGGTGTCATCCTCAAGGGTTGGGTCCCAAGTCGTCTGTCAATCAGGCCTCCTACTGGAACTCAATACAAAGCCTGACTCATTTCTTCCCTAGTGCATGGGTGCTCCAAGCACAGGAGGAAATTACTGGTAGAACAATCCTGTTTAGCATAAAAGCAGCACTTTTTTCTAATTTCCTGTGGGCATAAACTGCTACTCTTTCTAAACCAGTGGTCTCCAACCTTTTTAGCACCAGGGACCAGTTTCCTGGAAAATTATTTTTCCACAGACCAGGGGTGGGGGTGGTCTGGGGATGATTCAACTGCATTACATTTATTGTGTGAATACAGATGAAGTTTCGCTCACTCGACTGCTACTCACAGTGGTACCAGTCCATGGCCTAGAGTTTGGGGAGCCCAGCTCTAAAGAACCCACACCACTGGGGTGGAGGCCAAGGTGTTGGGTGTATTTGGCAGGCAAGTTTTAGCTCAGGAAGGGCCTCCCAAGTGTCCACCTCAGGAGCACTGACATTTGAGCACACTGGGAAGCCGAAGGGAGAGCAACAGAACCCAGGGTGTCCGCGAGGTGCCTGAGACTCAGGGAAAGGAACAGAGAAGGTGGAGGGCTGGGCATCATCGGGACCTGGAAAGGGTGCAAAACAGAACTCTGCCAACCAGGCTTATCCAGAGGACTCAGGAGGTACTGAGGGATAACAGCCTGGGAGGGAAGGGAGGCCAAGGGCTGCCAAGCCGTACGTCACCTTTATGAGAAAAGCCATCCAAGCCATCCTTTATTCAAACAAACACTTGTCACACATTTCTCACAATATGTCACCGTTATTTAATGAAGGCACCATTACTGAGGCTGCTTGAACATCACCATGATGAGTACACAGCACATGATATCTACAAGGAGAACTGTCTCCTGAGACCTCCAGAATTACAGGAGGTGACCCTGGGTACCTCAGATGAACTAAAGTGGACCTGGAGGCCTCCTGAGGAAGTTTCAAACGTCAGAACAAAGATGGAGCACCTGTGCCGGTCGTGGTGATGGGTGTGGGGCACAGCTGATGAAACTGAACCTAGTACAGTTCAAAGACTCACCCAGGGTCACAGGGTGAAGAAGAGGCCACACTGTGGGCGCTCAGGCCTCGAGAAGCCATCACCCAGAGTGACAGCAAACCCTCACCTCACTAGGCCACTAATCGCCCGTGGCCTCCACCTCCCCTTGCTCAGCTGCTGCCACCGGGGCATGGAGTACCAGCATCAGCCGGGTCAAAGGGACAGACCAAGAGAATCCCACCACAATCAAGCTCACTCTGACCTCAGCCTCCTGATGATGACTGTGTGGCAGCAAACAGCCAGGTGTGAGCTTCTTAAATAAAGACAGGCCCACCAGGTGCAGTGGCACATGCCTATAATCCCAGAAACTCGAGAGGTAGAGGAAGGAGGATCACAGGTTTGAGGCTAGAGGCAGCCTGTATAACTTAGCAAGACCTTGTCTCAAATTTAAAAAAAAAAAGAAAAGAAAAGAAAGAAAGAAAAAGAAAGGAAGAAAGGAAGGAAGAAAGAAAGAGGCAGAGGGTGGAGCTCAGTGTTAAAGCATTTGCAAAGTGTGCAGGAGGCCCTGGGTTCAGCCCTGCAGTACGACAAAAAATAAAATAAAATAAAATAAAATAAAAAAGACAAGCCAGAAGGGGGCACTCTTTTTTCTTCTGTGGTGCCAGGGCCTTGGGTGAGCATGCTACTACTGAGCTACATCCCCAGCCACCCCACCTCGTTTTTAAGTGAGTTTTATCATTTTTAAAGTCCATCCAGGACAGGCGTGGCAGCACATGCCTGTAAGCCCAGCCATTCTGGAGGTTGAAGCAAAGAATGGTAAATTTAAGGCCAACTTAGGCTACATAATAAGACCCTGTTTCAAATAAAAAAACAAACAAAAATCCAAGCCTTCCCAAGCACCCTGTACTCTTTCCACCTATCCTGGGCTGTGCTCACCTGTGCTTCAGCAACAACTCACCCCAGGCCTTAACAAGAGCCTCCAACCACAGGTTGGGCTGATTACCTTTTTCCTCCGACTCCAGAATTTCTTGAAGAACCAGGAATGACGTGGACTGTTTTGGGGGCTCATTTAACTCCTGCTTCTCCTGAAGCATCTTGTAAACCTCAGATTCCTTGTCGATGATGAGGCCACCTGAAGGCTGAGGATGGTCGAGGCTATGAGAAATGTTTGGAAATTCATTAGGATGTGTCGGAAGTCAGAAAAACCTTCACCAGGCACTTCCTTCCGAAGACATCCCTGATTCAGAGCACCTCACTTCTCTAAACCCAGCCGTAGGCCTTCCAAGATGCTGGGAGGAATCCTCACAGGCAGACCTGGCTGCTGCCGCAGTGCAAGAAGAGGCTATGCCTCCACATCGCTCAGTAATTCAATTCCTTTCGGGCTTAGTCCCACACATGGGGGATGTGGCTCTTCTTTTTAAATTACATAAATGACATTATGTCAGGAGAAAATTTAGAAGAAGGGAAAAGGCAACCACAGCCTGACCACTAAAACTCAGCTGAGTCCCCTGGCATGGACCACATGCATTCCGTTCATGAGGAGAAACCACAGTGCTGCTCGTTCCTAATGATCTCAAAGCATTTTCTGTCTCCCTAAGCTGCTCACAATTCTCCCAACGGTGGGCCCAGGCCTCCTCACCTGGAACATGGAGGTAACAGGACCTGCCCTGCCTCATTCACAGGGGTGGGGCAAGAACATGTGCAAGTGCTTGGCCAGCTGTAAAGGTTCAGGAGCAGGGACCAGGCAAGCCAGGCCTTGCCCCCACGCCTTCTTCCTGTCACTCTGCGTGCCCCAGAACAGGATGAGACAGGCACTGCCGTGGGGCCTCTTTCCCCTGGGCTCCATTTTCCAGCAGGCAAAGGCCTGGCTACAGGGCCTCAGGAAGGAAGGTGGAAGGGAGGGAGATGCTGCTGAGCCTCATCTTAGACGCTGTCCTGAAGCTGAGCCCTTCCCACACCCCAGCTCCCCTGGGCGTCCAAGCCACACCACAGCCTCCCAACAGGACTGCCCAGCTACATAACTGGCCCACTGCTGCCATGCTCACTGCAGGACAGTCTTACTTTTCAACCAGTGGCCAGAGGGATGTTCTCAACACTTGAACCAGAGTGTATCGTGCTGTAGCGCAATGTAATCTCATCTGATTAGAACCAAGTTTTTACAGTTTTAATAACAAAATACAAGTTTAGTCAAATTCAACTCCTTTGGAGTAAATGTTCACTACAAAAAGGAGAAAGGCCCTAAAACAGGCATGTCCAACCCGTGGCCGGTCTAGCAGTCATGCAGCCCCACAAAATCTTTTAACACTATGTGGGTTTTAACATTTATTTTGTTTGTAATCCCCCTTGTGATGTATATGCACTAACTATATTATATAATTTGTGTGCAGCCCAAGGCAATTCCTCTATTCCATGTGGACCAGGGAAGCTAAAAGGTTGGACACCCCTACGCTAAAAGACGTAGCCCAGCTTCCCACTCCAGTTGCATTGGACGGCTTGTCCTGTCTCATTAGAACAGCCCCCCGCCATTCCCGGACCAGCCAGCCTCCAGGCTCTGCACTCACTGCTCCCTCCACCTGGAATGGCTCCCCAGGTATTCCCAGGACTTCACTCAGGGGCACTCCTCAGACAGGGCTTCCCAGCCCTGAACTGAAACAGTCCACCCCCTCCCCACCACTCTCAACCCCTCACTGTCTCTCCACCACTTATTTCACTTCTATTTGTTTCTGTGCCATGGCTCCCCCTAGAAGGTAAGCAGCACCTTGGCCTGTCTTGCTCTCCACCAAATGCCCAGGCCTGGCTCATTGCCTGGCCCAGGCTCAGAGCTCCACAGCACATGACTGAGCACTGCCAAAGGCATTTGGTGCCTCTTCCTCCTTGATGCTCTCTCCCTGCTCCTGTGGGCTCATGAGGGTCCACCAGGGCAGCAGCCCCCAAGGGCTGTGCAAGGACGTGGGCAACCAGAGGGACATTGTGCCCAGTGGAGCAAAGAGCAGATATCATATGGACTGCTGGTAGAACCAGTAATTGACACAGATGGGTAGGTTTGTACACAAACAAGTTTTAGTTTCTGAGTAATAAAGCTAGGGCTCTCCAGCCCACCAGGCTGCCTCCAAGATTTAAGGATGCAGGCAGGTACAAATGAATGACACCAATTATGTTTGTTTATTCACTCACCTCCCACCCACTATTGTGTCATTAATTCACATTCCATTTTACAAAGAAAATCAAGGTTTATGGTTTCACTGGGTAGTTTTCCCCAAGTTACATCTCCCTCCCACCTCCTTCTCTCTCCCTCTCCTCTTCCCTTCCGTTCTCTCCTCTTCTCTTCTTCTCTTCTTCTTCCTCTCTCTCTCTCTCTCTCTCTCTCTCTCTCTCTCTCTCTCTCCTTTTAGACAAACTATGGGGTAGCCTGGGTAGTCCCATGGGGTTCTTTAGGTGCTCGGCCCTCAGCTGAAACCAGAGTCAACCACAGCAATGAAGCCCCACAGGTGTTTGTTTCCCTTTGACTCCAACAGGTCCTGGCAACAGAGAGCAAGGCCCACAAAAAGGGACATATTCTTTGCTGTTGCTGGGGGAGGTCAACACTGAAGCAGAAACACTCATCAGCTGGTCACTCCTGCCAGCTGCAGTTTGCCGTGGGGAAAGGGAAAGCAGCCATCTCTGCCTGCCCACAGTAGCTGGTCTCTGCCTTTGTCTCTTGCCTTCCACCTGAAGGAAAAGTGTGAAGCCTCCCTGGGCGGGCAGGCTAAGGGGCCACCTTGAGAAGTTGCATTAACCAAGGGTCTTCCTTGGGCTCCCCTACTCAGCCCTGGTCTTTGAGTTAGATGCTTGACTCTTTCCTTTAGTCTTGAGTTTTGAACTTCCTCCATAATAAGTATTTTTTTTATGAATCTTTTTTCTATTACTCTTAGAACTATTTTAAAATCAAGATCAGACCATGGAATGTTCTCAGGAAGAATTTTTCCTCTTCTTTGGTATATGTTATGTCTGGAAGCCACCAAGGGAACACTAAAAATGAAAGGACCCAAACCACAAGGTCATCACATATTCTTCCAGCAAACAGCCTTGGAAAGTATTTCCGCAATTAAACTACAAAAGAAAATTTACTACTTATTGACAAATATTGATAATATCTCTACATTGCTGGACAATTTATAGAGTACTTTCAATATCCACCAATATCCTTATTTGAAACACTGATAGACTTTATTCAAAAATAATGGTCTAACAGCCAAACTAAGTCTTGGACAGTAGGCTATGTTAACATAATAACATAATACCTTACAAAATAATTAGAACAAAACTATACATAAGAAATAGAGCAAAAAACTCTCACTTGCATATACAAAACAGCAATGAAATAAAGAATTCTGTAATAGCCAGAAGTGATAGCACATATCTATAACCCAAGTCACACTGGGAGATGAGTTTTCTAAATGTTTCATAACCTCTACTATTTTAGGCCCTGACCCCAGCTTCTGTCTCCCCAAGGACATTGAAGCCAGGCCACACCCAGCCTGATGACGTGGTCCACATAACCAAGCAGATAAGAATCCCAGTGATCTTTATTTCCATGGATATAAGAAGAGGCCATAAGGCTAGCTATGGTGGTGCATGCCTTATAACCCCAGCACTTGAGAAACTAAAGCAGAAGGATCCTGAATTCAAGGCCAGCCTGAGCTACATAGTGAGACCCTGTCTCAAAAAAATAAAAAACAAAAAATCACAAAAAAAAACAGAAGAGGACATAAGAAGCAATTCCCTTTGAGCCCACCTCCCAGGGGAGGATTTCGGAGGTTAAGTCTGCTGACCTTATGTGACAGGAAGGCATGCTCCAGCCAGAGCCCAAACAAGCATAGAAAGTCAAAGGGAAGGGAGAATGTCAAGCCTGTGGCTCTGGACACGCATCACACATCAGCTCCGCAATCCTGACCACAGTGGAATCAAACAAGAAGTCAGTAACAGAAAGAAAACAGGAAAATCTCTAAACACTTGAAAACTAAACAGACTTCCAAATAATACAGAGGTCAAAAAGGAACTCTGAAGGAAATCAAACTGAGTGAAAATGAAAATGAGAAATATTAAAATCTGTGGTACACAGCTGAGTAGCAGAAGGTAAATTACAGCACAAAATGCACACACTAACAAAGGAGAACAGTCAAAAATCAATAATCTAACCTTCAGAGCCAAGGCAAAGAAGAGCAAAGTAAACCCAAAGCCAGGAGAAGGAAAGAAAGAAAGAGCACAGATCAATGAAGCCGTGAAGAGAAAAGTGATAAAGAAGACATTCTCTTGCGCCGGGCGAGGTGGTGCACGCCTGTAATCCCAGTGGCTCGGGAGGCGGAGGCAGGAGGATCACAAGTTTGAGACAAGAGGCAGTCTGCGTAACTTAGCAAGACCCCATCTCAAAAAGTAAACAAATGGGCTGGGGGTGCAGCTCAGTGGTCCAGCACTTCCAGAGCATGCAAATGCGAGCCCTGGGTTCAATCCCCAGTACCACACACACACACAAAAAAGGACATTCTCTCTAAAGATCAATATAATTGACAAACTTCTAGCAAGACTGACAAAGGAAAAGTAGAGAGAAGACATATTTTACCAGTACTACAGTTTGGTTGGGGCTGGGATTTGGCTCAGTTGGTAGAGCACTGCGCTGCAGTCTCTGAGGTCCTGAGTTCAATTCCCAGCACCAAACAAATGGGAGAAGGACCTGGCAATCCACTCCCAAGGCAATCCCGAAAACAGTCAGCCATTGAAAACCCTATGAGAGTCGCTATGAGTCGGATACCGACTCAACAGCACCTAACAACAACAACAACAGTTTGGTTATGAAGTGGCTCCCAAAAAGGCTCATGTGTGGAAGGCATGGTCCCCAGCTGGTGGCACTATTGAAAGCTGGTTAGATCATGAGAGCACTGACCTCATCAACGGATAAGTGCATTGAAGAGTTCATAACCGAATGATCTATTAGGAAGTGGAAGCTGCCTGGAGAAGAAGGTCACTGGGAGCCATCCTCAGCTTCATCCTCCCTCCCTCTCTCTCTCTCTCTCTCTCTCTCTTTCTCTCTGCTTCCTGGCCAGCATGAGTTAAGCAGAGTTGCTCTTATCTCATGCTCTCTGCCATGTTGTTCTGCCTCACCAAGGCCCAGAAACAATGGAGCCAAGTTACAATAAACTGAAACATCTGAAACCATAAATCAAAAATAAATCTTTCCCCTTTTTAAGTTGTTTTTCTCAAGTATTTTGTCATAGCAACAGAAAGCTGTCTAACACAATCAGGAATGAAACCAGAGTATCACAACAAACCTTGCAGACATCTAATGGATACTAAGGAAATACCAGGAACAACTCCACACACATTAATTTGACAATTTAGAAGAATGAACTAATTTCCTGAAAACCATAAACTCCCACAACTCAGTTAATAGGAAATGGATAACTTGAATGAGGCTTTAAGCATATTTACTGAAAGAGTAATCTTTAAGTTTCCCTAAAAGAAATCTCCAGGTTTGGATGGTCTCACTGGAGAATTCTACTAAACATTTAAAGAATTACCACCAATCAATCCTATATAATCTCTTCCACCTAACAGAAGAGAACATTTCCCAACTTACTTTGTAATTATTACCCTAATATAAAACTAGATGATGATAGTATATAAAAAAATAAACTAAGCTACCAGCTAGTATCCCTCCTAAATACAGATGTTAAAGTCCTGAACAAATTATTAGCCAATAAAATTCTATAATATATAAAAGCAATTATATACCATAAGCAAGTGAAGTTTATTTCAGAGATACAAAGCTGGCTTAATACTCAAAAGTCAGTCAATGCAATTCACCATATTAACAGACTAAACAAATTTTAAAACAAAATCACTTGACCATATCGAGGGGCATCGAAAATCCATTTGACAAGATTCAACTTCTTGATTCAACTTATGATTAAAAAAAAAAAAACACTCAACAGAATAGAAATTAAAAGGACTTTTTAGGTTGCAAAAGAGCAGCCACAAAAACCTACAGCTAACACCATTGTTGTTAGGTGCCATCGAGTTGGTATCCAACTCATAGCAATCCTACGTACAACAGGGAAAACACTATTGTCAGTGCTTCTCTGTTATTCATAACATTTTCAATGGCAGATTAATTTCGGGAGTGGGTTGCCAGGTCGTTCTCCCAGATAACATCATACTTAATGATGAAAAGCTGAATGCATTCTGTTAAGTAACAGTGATCAGAACACATCTCTTTGTCTTGTTCTCTTTGTAGGAAAGTATGCAGTTCTTCACCATTAAGTAGGATCTCAAAGAGATATCTACACAACCATATTCACAACAGATGAGATGAAAGTAACCTTAATACCCACCAACAGATGATAGATTTAAAAAAGTGTTCTACTGCTGGTGGGAATATAAGTTAGTGCAGCCACTATGGAAATCAATATGGAAGTTCCTCAAAAAACTAAAAATAAAATTATCATATAGTCAAGCCACTCCTGAGTACATATATCCAAAGGAATCTAAGTCAACAAACTACAGAGATACCTGCACATCCATGTTTATTGCAGCACAATTCACAACAGCCAATATATGGAATCAATCTAGATGTCCATCAAGAGATGAATGGATAAAGAAAATGTGGTATATATACACAATGGAGTCTTACTCAGCAATAAAGAAGAATGGTATCATGTCATTTCCAGGAAAATGGATAGAACTAGAAACCATCAGTTTAAGTGAAATAAGCCAGATACAGAAATACAAATATTCCATGTTTTCTCTCATATGTGGACTCAAGAAAGTAGAAGGGAGAAGAAAGGGGACTAAAGAGAAGGAGATAATAAGAGAGGGTAACAAGAGGGGAAGGAAGACAAATATCATGTTTTTCTCTCATACACAGAATGAATCTATCTATCTATCTATCTATCTGTGACATGCAAGCGAAGGAGAACTGTTTGGGAAGAAGAAAAGGACCAACAGAGAGGGTAGGGGGGACATGAGAAGGTAATGAGGGATTAACATAAGCAATATACAATGATATATATGTATGGAAGTAATCATAATGAAACCCACTAATCGGTACAATAACTAAAAATTACTAATAAAAATGTGATAAGAATGGAATATGACTCAACTTAAAAATGAAGGAAATCCTATCACGTGCCACAACATGAATGAACCTGAAAGACATTATGCTAAGTGAAATAAGCCAGTCAAAAAAGACAAATACTGCATGATTCCACTTACATGAAGTATCTAAAATAACAAATTCTTAGAAAGTAGAATGGTGGTTTCTAGGGGACTGGGAGAGGGAGACAGGGAGTTGTTCATTGGGTATAGAGTTTCAGTTTTGCAAGATGAATAAGTTCTAGAGATCCATTGCACAACAATGCACGTGTGATAACCACTATTGCATTACATGATGAAGAAATGGTTAAGATGGTAACTTTTGTGTCATGTGTGTGTTTTTTAACCACAATAAAAAAAAAACCTTCAAACAGGAGGGGAAAAGGAACAAACTGTTAATATATACAAAATATCTGAATAAATCTTCAAAGAATTATGCTGAGTTTAAAAAAGCCAATCCCAGGAGATTACATACTATATAATTCAATTTAACATTCTTGAACAAACAAAACTATAGAAATAGAGAGCAGATTAATGGTTTGCTGGAGGGTGCCGGAGGCTGTGCGGAGTAGAAGGAAGATGTGGCTACCAAGGGGCAACAAGAAAAACTGTGGGGGATGCAAGTGTTCTATCTCTGCACTATGTTGAAGTCAATATTGTGATTTTGGTATTATTGTGCTGTGTTTTTTCAACAAGCCACAATCAAGAGAAAAACTGCATAAAGGGGATAAGGGATCACTTTGTATTATTTCCTACAACTGCATATGACTCTATAATTATCTCAGAATAGTAAATTTAATTAATTTTAAGAAACATTTGCCCTAAATAGTGGAAATTAAGTACTAACTGAAAATAGTATTGAGATTTTAGAACTTGTGTTTTTGTTTTGTTTTTTCTAGTAGGAGTGACAAAGTAGGCTGACTCAGAAAAACCATTCATGTATCATGTCCCAAGAAATGAGAAATGGGTTTCAGATGTCCCAGCCTGGTTACCTAATGTTCACCAACCCCTTCCAAAAAAATCTCCTACATGTTAGTCTTCAGTGTTCTAGATATTGATCCTGTGATAAGAAAGTAGAGGAATAATTATAGGCACCAGGAGAAGAAAGGAACACCAGACCCCTGAGACAGTTCTCTGTGGGCTGAGGCAAGGTTGGCTAGAGAGGGACAAGCAGCCACCTTCATGCCTCAGGTCTTCTGACCCCATTCCAAATGAGTCAGGGTTAATATAATGCCTCTGACATCATTTGAACAGAGAACAATGCAGCCCTTTATTTCCACTGCACCTGCTTAGAAATCCGCCTCATAAATGTTTGGCGGGGGAACACCTGAGACTTCTGTGTTGGTTATGGGGGCTCAACCAATTATGCCATGAAGAGACCCCCCCACTCCATCAGGCTGGAAATAATCTTCCATGTTGGGAAAAACAAAGTTTACTATAAGGCAATGCAAAATCTTCTCCATAATCTTTGTCCACATGCTTCTACCCTTCAGGACGCCCCAGTACTCGGAAGTCCTCAGAAGTCCTGGGGTAGAGTTCCTCATGAGCAGTGAAATCAATGATAACCAGCACTCACTGAGCACCTACCAGAGGCCAGGCCCTGTACTAGGAACTTTTCACACACTATGTTGCCTTCTCTCAACTTTGTGGTGAGGGAGTAAATAGGAGCCCCACCTTGAAGATCAAGAGACAGGGTTTCAGAGAAGTTACATGGTTTGCCCCTGGTCACTCAGCTGGTAAGAGACAGAGCTGGCTTTCAAGGTTCAGGCCCTTCTATCTACAAAGTGGTTAGGAAGTCTTAGACAATATCATATAAATAATGAAATCCAGGATCTGGATTACCACATTTTGCCAAGAGCCTCTAACCTCAACTGGAACAGGTCAGAGGAAAAGTATTAGCTTCCTACTGAACTGAGCAACATTTCCTTCACCAACATGGTACACAACAGGTAGTCAATAAATGATTGCTAAGATGAAACGACTGGACAAAAAAGGCTGCTGAGGACCTCCCCTCAGCCCAGTGTGCAGGGAAGGGTGGCAGCAGAGGGATCGCTCTCCTGCCTTCCCAGGTGGCAATGCTGTTGGTATTCTGGCCTGACTACCACACAGCTGTGTGAAGACTTGTAAGACAGCCACATACACACCAGGATGCTGTGAAGTGTGTGGGACAAAGAAACCCAGGGTGAGCCCCAGGGAATGGGTGATGACTTCAGATGCAAAGTATGTAGTGAGCCAATTCTGGAACCTCAGCGAATTTCACAGACTAAACAGTGGGGGTGAGCCAGCACTTGGGACTTGTGCTGATTGAGCTAGCAGAGTTACCCAGTGGCTGCTGGGCTGGCAGAAGAATCATTCTTTGCAGAAAATGTACTAGGAATCAACCAGCAGACAGAGACCCCCTACACAAGCCAGGCTCGAGCAGCATCTCTGCCTTAGACTGCTGGTGTTTCCACAGCTTCTGTATTCATCCTCAGAGAGGCTGTGCTGGAGCAGATAATGGGCCCCCTTGACTGGGCAAATCTTCAAGGAGACTTGATAAAGATTCAGAGGCTGCTACAGCCAAAGAGACGGTGACCAGAGGGGACAGTTTCAGACTTAATTGTTTCAGACTGTGGGGGAAGAACAAAGCAGGGAACATGAGAGAAGAAAGAAGACATTAATGAAGGAAAAACAGCCAAGGCTACACTAAAAATACTTTCCAGGCACATATTTCTCCCAGTGCATAGCCTCAATTAAGGATATGTCATTTCCTGAGTTATTAAATCCAGATCATGGAACATTCCACTCTGAGACAGTAAAAGAAGGTCACGTTCTCAGCCTCCCCCAGCACCAAAGCAGAGTAACACGGGAACAGTGGCCCTCGGTGTTTCTGTCACCCTCACTGAGTTGCTTAGGAGCTTCCCTTTAGGGTGTGTCCATGGGAAGCTCGGAGAGCCCAGCATGGTACTCTTCCACAGGTATCCCCAGTGCCTCAGCAGCCACCTTGAAGGGCATCAGTGTCCCAAGCAGGTAAGCCCTTATAGGAAGGAGCATTTGGAAGAAGAGGTGATGGTGGCCACTTTGCCTTAGATATTGCACTAAATGTCAGTGACCTTCAACATCTTGGAAAGCTAAAGTCACAAGGCAAAAATTCTGTCCTATAAGACTTTAAGGAACGGAAAAGAAAATCTCAGCGCCCTCTCACTATCAGGACAGAGACTTGCATGCAGCAGGTGCCCAATAATATCTGTCTTTCTTCTGGGGAACAAGAGGAGACTACATGCACAGTATAGCCAATGCTCCCTCGAGTGGGGTTCCTACAACAGCTCTCTCCAAACAGCGAAGGATGCTGGGACCTCAGCAACCTTAGCATCTCCTAAGCTGCATTTGAAGCAATTGGTTTACAATTTGAAGACCCTAAGATTTGGGCAGATTATTAATAAAGGTGAACAGGGGAGACACTGAATGGCAAAGTGGGCTTCAGAGTTAATATAAAAACTAAGAATTCCAAGTGGGAATGATCCTCAGAGCTCAGACAAGTTTGGACCACATCGTGTTTTCCAACAAAATTGAATGTCACAGCCATTTAAAAATCAGACATTTCAGACAAGAAGAGGCTTTCCGGCTTGTGTTTTAATGCAGAAATGGGAATCATAGGCCTGCATGCAGCTTCTAGCTGGAGCCGAGGGGCAGCACCGCCCCCAGGGACGGGTATGCCCTGCCAAGCTGCCACAGGCCACTGTCCGCCCTTGTTAGCAGGTGGAGCTCTGCCCTCAGCTCTACCCTTATGCTACCCGCCATCTTTGGGATTTGAGTCAGCAACTCCTAACCTAGGCTACCTTACTCTCCAATCTTGTACCCAGTTCTTTTGCCCTGAGGTTTCTAGATTTGTCCTCAAAGAGCTGATAATGGAGCAGATAATGGGCCTCTCTGCTGGGAAGACCCAGGAGACTTGATACAGACTCAAGGGCAGCTGCAGCCAAATGGTATGTGACAGAAGGGGACAGGCCCAGGCCCATGCCTGCCCAGGCCGAAGCAAAACACCTCCTTAGGCATTTTTGCCCTTTCCCCCTGCAGCCCAGACTCTTCCTTTATTTAGCCTGCCTCTGAGCTCAGATCAGAGCCCATTCCTGTAGACAAGCACTTAGAGCCGCATGGACTTTCTCTTCTTTCCATGATTTCTGGTCCACTCTCGGGAGAAAGCAAACACTGCTTCACAACTATGCATCATGAGGGACCTGCCCTTGCTCTGATCAGATGGAGACCACAAGCACAAACTACCCTAGTTGCCCCTGTGGCTCCCCACTAGGAATGCCAAGGAATTTTTCAGGATGTAGCAGGACTGTCAGGGAAGGACTCTGATCAGGAGAAGATGAGGATAACCACAGCAATCAGGACAAGAATAACAACAGTTCTCAACGATCACATGATTTTTGGGTGCCAGACACAATGCTGGGCATTTTGCACATAACTTATTAGTTTATGACAACCCCAAAAAGCAGGAAGCCTGGTCCCTTTTTTACAGATGAGGAAAATGAAGGCAGATGGTTTTTCTCCCAGGAGGAGTGGTTCCACCTTCTGTCTCCTGTCACCTAGGCCTGGTGTAAACAGCCTTGTCCAGGACTGGCCTGGAAGAGAATTCTTTGGCCTACTTACAGTCTGCCATTGGCCTCCTCCCCACTGGCTGCAGTCTTGGAGTCTACAGCATTGTTGAAGTTGGAGATGTTTTCTGAAGAATAGAGACCAGCTGGGTTGTTGTACTGGTTCATGATGACCCTGGGGGCAGTGCTGGAGGCAGGTGAGGCGGTAAAGGGCATTGCACTTCGGTTGTGGGCGCTTCCTATGTGCCGGACCTCCTGCAGGTGGGGGACAGAGGAGAACAGAGGAGCAATCAAGGCAGGTGTCCACCATCCACCCCTTGATGGGCAAAGCCTATCCTGAGAGTCAGGGAGAGATTTCAGGGAGCCACAGTGGCCCTGGTTCAATGGCCACTGAGTGAGTGGCCACTTTAGCTGAGTGGTTCTGATGGGCTCTCTGAGACACCTGGTCAATAACTGGGGAAGTGTCTCCAGATGGGCACCTGGGCAAGGTCACACCCTCAGAATCAGCTTTGCCTTATGATTCTGCCCTGAGGCCCAGCAGAGCCTGACCTCTGAGTACCCCTGGCCAGGATACCCCTTGAGGCCTTGGGTTGTCAGGATTCAACTTAGAGCTACAGCATCCATTTAGGGCACATTCCAGAGGGATTAAGGAATCAAGAGGAGAGGAACATGCAGAGCTGGAGACAACAAAAGGTAGAGGTAAATTCCCCAGTGCTGAGCAGGTCCCATCAGCAAGATATGAGGGTGGCAGTGCCACAGGGCAGCAGCTGCTGACTGACAGAGATGGTCCAGGTCCCCACTAAAGAGGGCAAAGGAGTAGGGCCTATTATTCTTTGTAGGGGACACGAGGTTAATCAGATGGAAGGTTAAGGGCTATCTGTCACAGGGGCAGCACCCCCCAGAGTTTCAGGAAGCACTTTGTGTTCTTTGTGTTCTCATTCCTTTCTCTTTGTAATCTGAGAGCACACCATCAACCCACCCTCCTAGCCCTGCTAGAAGTCCGGTGAACAATGACTACAACTACAACCTCTATGAGCTTCTGTGCATACACCGAAAAACAGTCTTAAAACTAACATCCCAAAACAAAAACAAAAAACTAACATGCCTTAAACAAAAGAACAAACAAACAAAAAAAATCCACAGGGTTTCTGATGACTTCATCAGCAAAGTCCTATCTGTGAGAATGTTCTGGATCAATCCATGGCTACCAGGGATGCTCAGTGGAGCCCATAAAACTCAACGTTATCATGTTTTCTGAGTTCCCAAGAAAATTCTCCTAAACCCTGCTCTCTTTCTTTAAACACCCAAGCCCCGAACAGCTGTCCCAAAATGAGTCTCTGTTCCTACTTTGCTCATCCTTTCTTTTCCGTGGAAAACATTACTCATGACAGCTTAATTCATTATGTGCCTAATTTAAAATCAAAGACAACATAAAAATATTTTTATGATTAAGATTCCATTTTCACTATTCAGTTAGGCTTCCCCTTCCCCAAGTCAGAATCAGTGAACCATATTTAGTTGACTTTGTCCACATTAGACAAAAAGGTAGCGCTGCACAGATAATCACAAAAGGGGATATATAGCTAGTTAAGAAAAAAAATTTCACAGTAATCAAGGAATGGTTAAGTAATTTTATGGCACAACTACTCAAAAGAATTGTGAAAGCATTAAAGAATGGTAGCAAAGAACAGCACAATTACAGATGTGAGGACTGGTACTGTTGCCCACAGACACTCTAGCCCTGTAGACAGACAGGACTGCTTCCAGCATAGCTGTCTTTCTCCCCCTCGCCCACAGCATTCCTGGGAGCAGCACAGGACACTGAGCACAAGAGAAGAGCCCTTATTCTTCAGTCTTGGCTCAATTATTCCCTGTCACTTCCAATTGGGCTGTGGGCAAGTTATACCTCTCTGAGCCCATTTCTCATCCTTAAAATGAAGAAAATAAACTCTTATTCATAAGGACTTGGTGTGACATATTAGCGTACTGTAGTACTATTTAATATGCTGATGTACTTCTGCTAGGCATAGTGCCTAGCATATGGCAGATATCCACCCAGGATCTGTTCCCCTCTCCCTCCACAGAAACATATTTCCAATCAGAATGGAAGTACATGGAAAATTCAGGTTGGACACTGATTTTTGTTTCATAAAGAATCTTTCAAGAAGCCAGGTATGGTGACTCATACCTGTAATCTCAGTGACTCAGGAGGAAAGGCAGGAGGATCACAGGTTCGAGGCCAGTGGCAGCCTGCCTAATTTAGCGAGACCCTGTCTTAAGAATAAAAAAATAAAAAGGGAGCTGGGAGCGCTGCCCAGTGGTAGAGCACTTGCAAAGTATGTGTGAGGCCCTGGGTTCAACTCCCAAGCACCAAAAAAAAAAAAAAAAAAAAATCTTTCAAGAATGTATCTGATTTGTACATAAAAGGAGTATCTCTACCCCCATGTGAATACTGGTCTTTCCAGAAGGCAGGCGGATTTAGGGCTCGCCTTTTGGAAGGGATGATGTAATTGTTTGGGCTTTGTATTTATCAGTCTCCAAGGAAACTCAATAATGAGGAAACATAAACTAGGTGTGTAACTACGCTGACCTCAGATAAGCTGGGTGTTAGCTGGCTTTACATGAACTAACAGATCTTTTTCATATGATGAACTCTGCTCTCACTCATTTGTCCTCAAGCTTAGAAGTTTGAGAAGTAGAAGACTTTGGAAAAATGAGAAATGGGAAGCTTTCCATATGAGTGAAGAATTACTGGAATCAAGGGAAAAATGTACATGTTAGATTTTAAAATAGTTGAGAATTTTTTTAACCTGAAAAATATTAACACAAACCTTAAAAATATTAATACAAGTAACCAGGTCAGATGTTCAGGATGAAAATTCAAGTATGATACACATAAAAAGTATAACTGAAATATAAATGATTACCTTACTTAAGTGAAAAGTAGGATTTCAGATAGACTAAATTAAAACAAAATCATTCCTATGTCATAAAAATATATGAAATATTGACACATTAAAATTTAACATTTATAAGACATGTAATGAAGCAGCTGAGAACTCCCAGGGAAAATGAAATTAACTCTGGCATGTTTAAATTCGGTTACACAATGGGCAGTTTATAGACTATCACTTTATGAATTTCCCTTGCAGGGCTTGTACAGAATAATATGTTCATGTAATTTTTGAAATGGCAGAAGCAAAATGAGCCTTAAAATGACTCAGGGGATGTTTTTAATTTGATTGTTATTATATTAGTGGAAAAATATTGTGACTACATTTCTGAGGTTTTAATAAGAGCCATTTGAGAAAATAAGACTTACATCCAAGCACTCAGCTTACACACACAATTGTACTGTGCCAGTTCAATTTCACATAATTCCTGTTTTATGTATAAAAGACAACTGGCTGTATGTTATCCTTTGATTATATCTCCATTCACCATAAAAACTAAATAATGTCCCAAACATTAAAAAACAAATTAAATTTCAAGTATTTGCTTGGGGTTAAATATATAACAATCACAACCCAGTCTAAAGTTTTCAAAAGCCATTATCAATTTACTCATTCACTTACCATTAGTAATTCATTAGTTTATCCAATAAATAAATACTTTGTGACAAGAAGTATATCAATCATGAGGAAATTTACAAAGATGGTCTAAATATTCTTCTTTTTGTTTCCCTTATTCAAAAAGTACTCATACAGCTGGGCGTGGTGGCGCACGTCTATAATCCCAGCGGCTTGGGAGGCGGAGCCAGGAGGATCGCAAATTCGAGACCAGAGGAAGTCTAAGTAACTTAGCGAGACCCTGTCCCAGGAAGTAAGGAAAAAAAATAAAAGGGCTGGGGGTGCAGCTCAGTGGTCCAGCACTTGCAAAGCATGCAGGCGTGAGGCCCCGGGATCAACCCCCAGTACCACAGGAAAAAAAAAAAAAAAAAGTACTCATACATTGTAGATAATTTCAAAGGCGCAACTTATGGAGAAATAAAATCACCTATAAACTAACTACTGAGAGATTTATCTACACATATGGGACCTCAGGACAACCTACACGTTCAGGAAGTTCTGTGTAGACAATAAATAGTGCAGTGATTCCCTACATTTTTCAATAGTAACTGCCATTTTATTTTAGTAGTTTTAATGTCTCACTATTAGTTTCACTGAAACAAAACTAGAGATTTCCACACCAGGACTCACAGGAGGACACAGGAGAGAGAGAGGGCTTTTACTGTTAAATCCCACCTTGCTTACTTTCAGCTCTTTGCTCTGGACCTAAAATTATTTTCATTGCTGAGGTGGTTTGTATCTGAAATCCGAAACAAGTTAGCTCCCGGATTTCACTATGGTCCTGCCAACTCTACTCACAGGAAGGCTTCCCCGGCTTCTCTAATTGCCTTCCTACTTCCCACTTCCAAGCTTGTCCCGGTCCCTGCCCTGGGATTTTCCAGCCCTTTCCTCCAGCAGTTCCCTTACGGGAAGAACTGAGCAAGAGCCAGTTCCTAGCAGTGACAGTGCAGGGCTCTCCCTGCCATCTCAATCAATCCAGGGCCTTGAGGCAAAAAAAAAGGAGTATGCTGAAAAGTGTCAGAAGCAAGAAAGCAGCTGGTGGCAAGAAGAGTGGCAATAAGGAACAAGTACTTACTTGGGGTTCTGAGGCTAAATTCATCTTGTATGGATGGCGCTTCCCCTCCTCATTCACTAGAGGAGACCAGATTTTATGTTCAGATCTGCCAACAGATAAACAAAACTGTGGTTTGCTTTTGTTTCGTTTTGCAGTCCTGGGGATCCAATTCAGGGCCTTGTATATGCTAGGCAAGTGCGTTACCACTGAGCTGCATCCCCCACCTAAAGATGCTGTTTCTTTCATGATAAATAATACAGTCGGCCATCTGTATCTACAGGGCCTGCACTCTCGGATACAGTCGACTAAAGACAGACGATATTTGAAAGAAAGAAAAACTGAACTGAACTTGTACAGACTTTTCGTTCCTTGTCATTCTTCCCTAAATAATGCAGTGTAACAACTATATACATAGCATTTACATTGTATTAGGTATTGGGAGTAGTCTAGAGATGATTTAAAGTATACAAGAAGATATGCACGGGGTTACTTAGACACTTTTTATAAGGCACTTGAGCACTCATGGGTTTTTGATATCCACATGGCTCCTAGAACCAATTCCCCAAAGATGCTGAGGGACAAACGTATATACTAAAAACACATTGGAAAAATGTCTCCCTTGCCTGGACTGTTCCCATCTGAACTCACATCCTGCCCATACCCAGCTATTACCCTCCCTTGGCCAATCTGATGGCATCTATGCCTCATGGCTCCCCACCCACAGCTCTGAGGGACTTCCCAATCTCCCCTGCCTCCTTCCAGCCTCACGCTCCCTCACTGTATTCTGGGCAGCTGACACCAGCCACCAGGCTTCTACATATGCTCATGCCTGCCTTATGCTGCCTCATCTCTGCTTGGGATGAAATGGACTTCTCCTCTACCTTGGCCTAGTGTTCCTGATCAACTTATTCATGGCCAGGTATGGTGGTGCATGCCTGTAATCCCAGTGACTCCGGAGGTGGAGGCAGGAAGATCACAAGTTCAAGGCCAGAGGTAGCCTGTGCAATTTAGCAAGACTCTGTCTCAAGATGAAAATAAAATGAAAAGGGGGCTTGGGGCACTGCTCAGTGGTAGAGTACTTTCAAAGTATGCACAAAGCCCTAGGTTCAGTGCTCTAGCACTTACTGAACTTGTC
This sequence comes from Pedetes capensis, assembly GCA_007922755.1. Taxonomy (NCBI): domain Eukaryota; kingdom Metazoa; phylum Chordata; class Mammalia; order Rodentia; family Pedetidae; genus Pedetes; species Pedetes capensis. The sequence continues at coordinate 24,873 of VMDO01000476.1, forward strand.
TGACGTACATAAATGCAATGCCTCTCATTTTGATCTTGAGAAGGACTTTCCTCCTATCAATCACACAGCAATGGTCTTAGTCTAGTCTCAGTTTTCCTGAGTGTAGAGATTTTCCTCTCTTGCAAGCAGAGAATATTTATATCATCCTTTGTATTTCTCAGGGTGCCCAGGACAGTGCCAGACATTTATAAGATACACATGTTCAATTTGTTGGTAAATGAATCAAAAATCAATGCATCAATGAATTAATGAATGTATAAATGGCTTGAACTAGAGCTTGAAGGAGAGAATTTGGACTGAGATACAAATGAAGGTGAGATTGAGGGGGTTGTAATAACATGGCACACCACCCACAGAGTAGGGCTCTGACGTGCCCTACTATTTCAACATACTCTCCCACTCTAGGTCTGCCTGCCAATCCTATAGCACAAGGTAGAAAAAAACAAAAAATGTACTTCAAGATGAGAACCTGATGAAGAGCTATGGAAGCTAAGGTTACTGAGACCTTAAAGGGCAGGTTCACAGATCAGAAGGAAGAATGAACTTGATCCAGCAGGAAACAGGAAGCTATTGAAGGCTGAACCAGTCACTCCTAAAACTTTGCCTTTGTAGGACCCCTTATAAGATTAAATGAAAGAAGAATGGAAATTCTACCCTAATTACAACTCCCAAGGCACTCCCCTTGCTTGTCCATTCAATCCCAGCTCTCCTTTGTTGTAATACACTTGAAATTGCACTCAGCACTTTGTCTAATATATTGAAGTTATTGTAATCTCCTGACACAATACCCATTGCTCAGTGTCGTGTGGCAGGAACAATATCCTAAACTGATTCTCAGTGGTCCCCAGAATGAAATTTTTATCGCTTTATATCTAACAATATCTGTTCTGTTTTTTGTTTTTTGTTTTTTCAGTACTAGGGGTTGAACACAGGGCTTCGTGCTTGCATGCTTTGCAAATGCTGGACAACTGAGCTGCACTCCCAGCCCATTTTTTTTTTTACTTTTTGAGACAGGGTCTTGCTATGTTACACGGACTGCCTCTGGTCTCGAACTTGCAATCCTCCACCCTACACCTCCTGAGCCGCTGGGATTACAGGTGTGCACCACTGCACCCAGCTTAATATCTAACTGATTTTACCTCCTCAGAATTGTGGTTAGTTGTATTAGATCAAATGAAAATGGAGGTAACTTAAAGAAAGGAGTCTATACTCTGAGAAGCACCATGTGTATTAGGAAAGTGAGCGACCTGAAATTCCAATGCTCCAGACCTTTTGGCATGTAGTCAGTATGCACAGCATAGAGCTTAGTGGTACAGGGAGTTCAGAGATGAGGAAGGCTGCCCCTGCCCACAAGAAGTTTCCAGCTGATCAGAAATGAAAAAACACTTCCACAGCCTCACCTGGCTACTGTGAGAGTCATGTTGTCTGTGCAGCCCTTGATTTTGTTCTGAGCTTCCAAATGCGTCATATTGCTGGTATTTTCTCCATCGATGGCTGTGATTACATCTCCGATACATAAATCAGCTATAGCAGCCTTGCTTCCGGGAGTGACCTAGCAACAAAGAGGAGAGCAGGCTAGTTACTATTTGTCTCCAAGGATACCAATGGAGTGACTACCAGGTTAAGTATTCACTGATGCAGATCAAAGCACTGAAAAAGGAAAAAGGCAGGTGTGATGGCACACACCTGTAATCCCATCACTACAGAGGCTGAGGCAGGAGGATCACAAGTTCAAGACCAGTGTAGGCTACATGGCAAGTTTGAGGCCAACCTCAGGTACATAGTGAGACCTTGAAAAGGTGGAGAAAGGAAGGAAAAGAAAAGAACAGAAAAGAAAAGAGGAAAGGAAGAGAAAAGAAAAAAAGAAAGAAAGGTTTAGAAAAGGCTGGGGTTTACTCAATTGGTAGAGTGCTGCTCTGCACTTCCTGAGGCCCTGGGTTCAATCCCCAGCACTGCAAAAATGGGAGAAGAACCTGGCAGCCCACTCCCGAAGAAATCTCTAAAACAATCAGCCATTGAAAACCCTGTAAGTAGTAGAGAAGCACTGACATAGTGTTAGGCATGGCACAGGATCGGGAGTGTTTTGTTCTGTTGTACACAGAGTTGCTATGAGTCAGACCTGACTTGAAGGCACACAACAGCAGCAGAGGCTTAGAAATACTCGTGACCAACCCAGGACCACCCAACTAGTATATTAGTTTATCACTAGTCATCCAACCAGTCTACTGAACCAGACTCAAATTCTGAACCAGATCCAATGTTCTGCCCATTGAACCCTGTTACTTCCTTAAAGTAAGTCACCAATGACATTTTCTTAAAAGTCCACATTTAAAGGACAATATATACAGTAACCTCCTCTTTCTGTAAAAATTGTAATGTTATTATATGCACAGATGAAAACTGGAACATTACACACTAAATTGCTCAGTTACCCACTTCATTAATGTTTGTTTTTTACAATGAGCTTGAGTTACTTTTGTAATTTAGAAAAGCAATAAAGATTATTTTTAAATAGGGTGGTGTGGGCTTACAATTCATTCTCTCCTACCCAAGAAGCTGGCTCTGATTAGGATCCTCCCCTGTAGGTGGCTGGTTTTCTGCAAGCTGATACTTCTAGACCAGTGGCTCTAAATTTACACACGACCAACGGCTGAAGGAAGCCAGTCAATTACCACAGTAGGACCTCCAATCCATCTGCCTACTGAGCATTATGTGTGGACTAGATAAATATGTCTCCCACGCAGATGTACAAGTATTTTTCAAGTGAATACAGATGCTGGTATAATGAATGAAGTGCAAACTCATTTTGAAGTTGCACTAACCTCAGAGTAGCTTTTTGCTCTTAGGTATTTCCTAAGCCAAGGGTTACCAAAACTATTACCGTCTGGACCCCAGCAACAGTCGCTGACTTTGACATTAGAAGACCTTCCTGGATGGGAACCCAAGGCCCCAGGAGAAGGTGGGACTAACCCCCCCAGGCTTCCAGTGCTCACCGGGCTCTGGCCTCCACTTGCAGAAGCCCCTTGGCTCCTGGGAGCTAAGGGAGGATGACCATGTGAACATCTGGGTGTTGCTGCAAGCTGTACCAGAGGTAAGAGGTCCTTCAAGGCACTAAACTATGACATATGACTGAGGCCCCAAGACTGCACATCTGATGTGGTTTCCAACAATCATGTTCCCCAAACCATCCTCACCAAACCAAAAATGCTGGCCCTTGTAGGGTAGCTGGTGTGGGGCCGTTGCCATGGTCTGCTCTGTCATCAGCACGCTGACCCCACAAAAATGAGTGGGGCAAACTGATCCTTGAGGTCTCTTCCGGTTTGAACATGCCATGACCCTATCAGGCAAAACTCTTCTGGAATGTGGCAGGATGTGGAAACCGGCACAGAGATCTTGACCTCCTAACCTTCCTTTCTGGCTTTCCCATCATCTGTTTACCAGAGAGCAGGCTCTTAGAAAATGCAAGTCCCTGGTCCAAGGTCAGCCCTTCTTCCCAGGCAGCCACCAGGACGAGACATTTTACCCAGGCCAGTGCAGGCTGTTCTTTCTGTCAACAGTGGGGAGTTTGCTGCTGAGTCACCCAGTGCAGGTGGTATAAACAAAGTTCTCTCTTCTTCTGATCCATCTTCCTGAGAAGGCTTATCTGGTGTGACTTCATCTATATTCCATTTTGGATTTTGAGGAGGGCTGTTCTTGCATGGGGTTGAACCCAAGGTCTCCCTTGCATGTACTAAGCAAGTGTTCTACCACTGAGCTACACCTCCGTTGTTGTTGTTAGGTACCGTCGAGTTGGTTTCAGACTCATAGCGACCCTCATAGGGTTTTCAATGGCTGAGTGCTTCGGGATTGCCTTGGGAGTGGATTGCCAGGCCCTTCTCCCATTTTTGCGGTGCTGGGAATTGAACTCAGGACCTCAGAGACTGCAGTGCAGTGCTCTACCCACTGAGCTAAATCCCAGCCTGAGCTACACCTCTAGTTCCCTTTAAATTCTTCCTCCTCCTCTTCCTCCTCTTCCTCCTCCTCCCCCTCTTCCTCTTCCTCTTCCTCCTCCTCCTTCTTCTTCTTCCTCCTCCCCCTCCTCCTCCTCCTCCTTCTTTGCATTTTGAGACAAGGTCTCACCAAGTTGCACAGGCAGCCTCTGGCCTCAAACCTGCAATCCTTCTGCCCCAGCCTCTCAAGTGGCTGGGATTACAGGTATGTACCACAGTGCCCAGCAATTGTGCTTTTTCTGCACAACAACACAGGCTCATATTCTACATGGCCCTACCTAAGCATCCCCTGAGTCTGTCAGCTTGTTGTGTTGTGGGAGCTTGCATGTTGCTGTGATGCTGAAATCTATGCCACCAGTATTACAGATACCAGCAGGGCCACCCATGGCAGATAGGTTTCAGCTGAGCTTTCATGCCAAGACAAAATAGGGAGAAGGACCCAGCAGCCCACTACCAAAACAATCAGCCATTGAAAACCCTATGAATAGCAGAAAAACACTGTCAAATTTAGTGCCAGAATGAGTTTCCCAGGCTGGAAGGGACTCATATTCAAGAAATGACTGGGGAAGAGTTGCCTCCTCAAAGTGGAGTTAACCTTAATGACGGGAAAGTAGTAAAGCCTCAGGGACATCCATTTGCTGATGTGGCGCAACTCAAAATGAGAAGAAACACAGTGGGTACAACATCGGGCTCAAACATAAAAAGATTGTGTGCATGGTACAGTGTCAGGGAGTGTTTCATTCTGCTGTATGTAGATTTGCTATGAGTTGGATCCCATCCCAGGGCACCTAACAACAACAACACCTGAGCATCACTTCATTTGGGATTGGCAATGGTTCTTGACTGGCAAACTTTATCTCCAAGGAGCGCAGCCTTAAATCCAGAAGGATAGTGCTGATCAAACTTACTTATTATGACCAAATCTAGCAGTGCTGAAGAGTAGGCCCCTTAAGACAAAACCCAAAATCTTTAGCAAGGCTCCCCTAAAACCAGGGCTCCCTCCCCACCTTCACTATGCCACTTCCTCACTAAGCTCTAGCTACAAGAGCTTCCTCGAGACCTTTGTCACCTCAATACCTTGGCACGTATTCCTACCTCTAGCTTATTAACTTTTCTCAATTTTCAAGTCTCGATTTAAATGACCTTCAGTCTATGTTGTGGTCCCCTGCCATCCTTTTAATACACTCTGTCCTTCATTTTCCCTGTTGCATGAAGTTAGTAAATCTATTTTGTAGGTTAATTTGTTTAATGTCTTACTGCCTTGCTTACTAAACAGTAAGGTGCGAGAGAGCAGGATTTTGTCAGTCTGTTGTCCCATGGTATCCCCAGGGCTTTGGTACAGTAATAAATATTTGTCCAGTGAATTCTTGAATCTAAACTATCTAGTGTTGTTGAAGATGTAATTGAGCTGCTTCCCTTTATCCTTTAAAATGAATATTTCAAAATAATAAAAAATATTTTTATTTCAAAAATCAAACAATCATTTCCTTGACAGCTCTATTCTGGAACATGTCCATGCACAAAACTCAAAGAAGGAGGTGAGAAAGGGTGTGGAGAGAAGTTGAGAAGATTACAATAGAAGTTTCTTTCTTTTTCTTGTTTTGTTTGTTTTGGGGGTTTGGGGCAGTACTGAGGGATTGAACCCAGGGCCTCACACATCTTGGGCAAAAGCTCTACCACTGAGCTGTACCCCCAGCCCCTTTTTTATTTTTTTATTTTGAGATAGGGTCTCGCTAAATTGTGCAGGCTGCCTCTGGCCTCAAACTTGTGATCCTCCTGCCTCAGCCCCCCAAGTCATTGGAATTACAAGCATGCACCCCAGCTCAGCTCTTTCCTTTCTTATGTTCAACTGCTAGGAGGTCCAGACTTTCCAGCATTGGTCCAAACCATTTTGTGGGAGAGGCATTTCTGCTGAGAACATTCCAATAGCTCCAGGACAAGCTAGAACCAGTCTTACGAGCCCTGAGCCTGATTAATCAAGGCATAACTGTCCTATCTTTCAGTCTGACTTCTGTCTGTTTGTTTAAGACAAATGATAGACAGCCAAAGAAAACCTTGGAAAATTACAAGACTACACCTTCAGATGGGACTCAGATGGAACGACATTCCTTCATAGACCATTTTTTAGGAAAAAAATGGATTTCAATCAATTATGGCATTTGCCTTTCACAAACCTTTTCATGTACACCATCCTACTTGAGAGAAAATAATGATGGGCTCAATACAAGCATATATTAGATAACTTTATAGACGAGGAAACTGAGAGACAATGAAGTGGTAACTGGTTCAAGGTCACACAGCTAAAAGCCTGCACCTGAACTTGACCCAGATCCCCTCACTCCAAATTCCATCCTTTTCTGCTTTAGCATGACACCACAAGCAGAAACTCCAAACACGAAGGTCAGCACCAAGGAAAAATCCAGAATTAAGGAGACACAGCTGCCGTGGCCTTCTATACAAAGAACTGGAGTGTCACACACCCCTGCTGCTGCCAGGGAACCTCCCTGGCCTGGGACCATAGTTCCCCTGCTCTGTACTGAGCCCGCCCAGGAGCCCCACCCCTTATAAATCTGAAAAGGGCTGCAGGAGACAAGGCCTGGGCCTCCGAGTTGGAGAGCTCCTGTTGTCAGTGGTGGACTTGGAGCCTGGCCACACACTAACTTTACCACAACCAGCCATAAGAACAGTGGCCACCAGGTAATGAATGTTTATTAGGTGCAGAGCACTCAGTGTTTAACAAGGGTTAACTTATGATCCTCACATGTCTAGCAGGCAGGCAATGTTATTTGCATCATCACAGATGAGGAAATAGAGGGATAGGGGTTAAGCAGTCCGCCCCAGTTGAGTCAGATGATGAGTAGCAAGCCACGGCAGGCTCCAGAGTCCACTACACCCCACAGTCTGTCCTCATTGCCCACCCCCCGGCCATCAAATTCCATCAGAAACAGCTCATGATGGACTCAGCTTCAATTTCTAAGACAGACAGCTTATATTCCCCTCTAAATAAAAAGACCCATTAGGTCAATGGGTATCCCCCAAAAATCCCTCTGCCAGTTTTCTTCCCCAGTGACCATACAACTAGATCACACAACGCTTGCTGCACATGAGTAAACAAGTTTAGGGGTAACAACCTCCACTAATGAACAATCTGCTGTTTTCTCCAGTAGTCACTCTTTTTGGGGTGCAAGGGAATTGAAACAAGATCTCAGTCTGTAACCCAAACTGGCCTTGAATTTGCAATCCTTCTGCCTCAGTCTCCCAAGTGCTGGGATTGCAGGTGTGCCCCATAGCACCCAGCTTGCCATATGCACTCTTGTGGCCCTTACCCCACACCCCAAGGCAGACATTGCTTGCTAGAGGCCAACCTGTACATCTGCTCGACACTAAATTTAGGATGAGCCTTCAAAACCTGCGCGTTACTGCCACAGTCCTGATCACATAAAGCGGCTTTTGAAGATTTTCATCTCACTTCTAAATGTTGCAAAACAGGACTATGATATAGGTCCCCCGCTTTCTTCAAGGTGCATCTACATAATTAATATCTAAGTGATATTACACAGAACTGAATGCATACCATAGACCATGACAAATAAAAGATAAACCCCCCTCCTCTGTGATAATGCATATATCTATTTCATCCCTCTCCTACTGTCTTCTCTCCTACCATTCACTCATTAGACATCCCCATGTATGTCAGGAAAGAAGATGTGGCTTACGGGTTAAGAGTGGGGGAGGGGGTGACCTCAGGGTGAACAGCCCAACTGTAATAGTCCTGGAAATAATTATGATAACACCAAAGATACCAAAGAATGGTAATAATATAGATGGGCTAGAAATTTCTTGTAATAGTACTGACAGTATAAAAAGATAGTTCACTACAGAAAAAGTTTCAATCTTAAACGTAACTGGGACCCAAGCATATATATAGACAAATATTACCATAAAAAGACAAGCAAATGGAAGAGAAGTCTTTGATGTGGGGGGTGGATAGGGGGAGGAAATGCACAAGACGGTAAGGGGGAACTTATCTGTGTAATGTACAACAAAATGCATATATGCAAATGTCACAATGAAATGCATGTCAGAATGAATCACATTAGGATGTACATTAAAAATTTCCAATTTCCAAAAGTTAATAAATCAACAACAACAAAAAAAAAAAAAGATGTGGCTTTTGGAGGCAGATGGCCCAAGTTCTGCCTACGCAGCTAATGAGCAAAGGGTCCTTGGGTGGGATATTTTACCTCTGTATGCCTCATCTGCACAAGAGGGATGAAAATACAATTGTGACATCAGAAGGCTGCTTGCAGTGAGGATCATGTGAGACGATTCCAGCAGAGCTCAATCTCAGAGCTCTAGAAACATGAGCTACTCTTTGTGGATTCCAGGCACCACACAAGGCCTGGAATGTGCTTTGAAAGGGACAGTGCTTGCCATCAAGGAGCTCACAATCTCCTAACGGAGACAGGGAGGTACAAAAGCTGATAGATGTTATACTAAGAGAAACAGGAGATGGGAGGCTAAAGGTGGAATCAGAGAAGACTCCCTGGAGGAGGCACCACTTAAAACTGCAAAGTCGAAAAGGGAGACAGGAAAGAGCAGACCAAGTCACAGGAACAGCATGTGGACTTGTACCCATGAAATACAGGAAGCGAAGGGAGGGGAAGAGGATGAGCCTGGAGATGTAAACACAGATCAGGCTATAAGAACTCTGTTATTTTCCTGCTAAGACTGTACTTAATCTGGAAAGCATGAAGACCAACAAAGGAATTTCAATACAGCATCTACTGTGCCCAGTTACTGCTAAGAAACAACCACTGAGTCTTAGCTCTGCTGAGACTAAGTTGTTGCATTAGACAGATTCTCTCTAAACAGTTCAAACTGGACCAATTCAAAGGTCACCCACTTGACCTATAGGCCAGCCATTCCCTAGCAGAACTTTCAGAAAGTTGTTGTTGTTATTAGGTGCCATCAAGTCGGTATCTGACTCATAGGGACCCTCACAGGGTTTTCAATGGCTGAGTGTTTCAGAATTGCCTTGGGAGTGAATTGCCAGGTCCTTCTCCCATTTTTGCGGTGCTGGGAATTGAACTCAGGACCTCAGAGACCGCAGCGCAGGACTCTACCAACTGAGCCAAATCCCAGCCCTTTCAGAAAGTAGCCCTAGTTAAAATCTCATGTTCTACTGACAGTGAGGGCTGGGATTTAGCTCAGTTGGTAGAACGCTGCACTGTAGTCTCTGAGGTCCTGAGTTCAATTCCCAGCACCGCAAAAAAATGGGAGAAGGGCCTGGCAATCCACTCCCAAGGCAATCCCAAAACAGTCAGCCATTGAAAACCCTATGAGGATCACTATGAGTGGATACCGAATCAACGGCACCTACCAACCAACCAACCAACAGTGAGACAGGGTTTCTTTAACTCTCTAAATATAAGATTAAAAGCTGGAATCCTATCAGATGAATCCAGTCCATAATCACGGTTGTTTTCTACTGATTTTAATTTAACTTATTTGTCAATATTTACATATTAGTAAACATAAACCCCAAAATTCTGAGCTTCTTGTAAGAAATCAGAAAACTTGGCAATTTGGGGCTTGAGGGTCCCATATGGCAACAATCAGCACCAAATCAACAGCCTCTGTCCCTGTAGATGTGACACATGATCTCTACTTAGCCACAAGCCCCATCATGCTCTACTACCCCAACACAGAAATCCAGGACCACCTGCCTTTATCATTATTCTTGTAGCTGCTAATTTTCTTTCTACCTCGCTCACTAGTCAAAACTCATTCATGTTGCTTCTTCCTACACCTACATAAAAATGAGTTTATGACCAATGGCTCAGTTTAAAAGTTACAGAAAGGAAAGTTACGCGTAGAAACACTTATGGCAGGCTGGGGATGTAGCTCAACGGTAGAGCACATGCTTGGCATACCCAAAGCCCTGGATTCAATCCCCAGCACCAAAAAAAAAAAAAAAAAAAAAGACAAGAAACACAGGGAAAGAAAAGAAACCCTTTGTGGGTAGAATTACCAGACATCCCAGATTGCCCAAGGCAGTAACCTATTTCCCCAGGTTAACCATCAAAAGTACCCTATTTTGTTCTCATAAGTATTCCAGCCAGCTGGGGATGGCGGCACATATATATAATCCCAGCAAGGGGGAAGATAGGAGTTCAAGGTCAGCCTGGGCTACACAGCAAGACCTTATCTCAAAAAAGAAAAAAAAAGAAAAACAGAGAAGTGTTCCAGCCTGGACGATAAATTATATTGCTGCCCTGTTAATAGAGATGAGGGTTTTAACCAAATATTTGTCAAACCATTTAAACAGTTCTGATGGACAGCTTTAAAAAATTCTTCTGAGAGAAAAACTGTTTTTATTTAGAAGGTTCTGACTTTTACTTGTGGACAGGACCACAAGTCAATTTCCTGAGTGTTCATGGGGCCCCACTAACCTTGACCCTTGGACTTGACATGTAACATGCCTCAGGGCAAAAATTGAAGCAGCTCAGAAGTAACTCAGGGAAGATCCATGGTACTTGAAAGGTTGAGGCAGTTCCCAAACAAGTAGGGCATCAGATCCCCTAAAGCAGAGGGGGTTAATAATACAGTAAAACTCCACCCCTATCTCAAATCTACCAAAGATCAGCTACACAGAGGGATCAGGAAATTCTCATTTTTATTTTATGTTTGGTGCTGGGGATCAAACCAAGGACTCCATGCATGCTAAGCACAAAATCAACCACTGAGCCTTCAACCTCTACACTTTTTTTTAAAGCTTCTCAGAAAAGTCTAATGCTCACTGGGTCTGGAAACATTCGAGTCTCACTTTCTCTAAAACTCTCTCCCTGAATGAAGTTACCAGGCAAACAAAAAATACTTGGACCCTAAAATCTCAGCTCCTCCAGAAACAATTCAAGGGCTTACACTCCTATACAAAAGGCCCTTAAAAGAAATGTCTATCAAAATAGTATTTCTCTATCTCTTACCAAAAAAGAACTTAAAAAATAAATACAGCCCCGTAGACATGGGTCAGCCTCCCTAAAGGTGCCACGCAAATGCAGCATTGTAAAAGTAATTTCAATCCATATGTCTAAATAACTCAATATGGTTACCATTTTGCCTTTGCCCAGAAAGCTCAAAGCTAGACACAGCGTGCAATTATAGCAACCAACTAATTTAAAGTTCCTGGCATTCTTCTCTCTCCTTTTCTTTATTTTTTTATTTTATTTATTTTTTTTTTTTTGTAGTATTGGGGGTTGAACCCAGGGCCTTGTGCTTGCATGCTTTCCATGTGCTGGACTACTGAGCTGCCGCCTCCAGCCCATTTTTTAACTTTTTGAGACAGGGTCTCGCTAAATTATGCAGACTGCCTCTAGTCTCGAATTTGTGATCTTTCTGCCTCCACCTCCAGAGCCGCTGGGATTATGGGCATGCGCAACCGCACCTGGCTCCTCTTTCCTTTTCTATACTGCAATTTTTTGTTAAATCTTACATGTGTTCTTGTGTTTTGAATATTAAAAATATGTGTTTTGGTGTTGTCAATCACCTTAAATCCATGCTACAAGTAGATGAGAAAGGTAGTATAAACAGTGGTAGTTATGATTCAGCCTTATACAAAGCACACTTAGGATAAAGAAACGTGAAATGCAAGTTCAATTTCAATACCATGGACCTTTAAGCAATGTCTGTTGATCTAATGGTTTTATCAAGGCATTTGGTATAAATTTGGCAAATTCTAAACTGGGAGACAGCATATGACCCAGCCCTGTAGTATAGCATTTAGATGTAGAACTGGAACTCTCTTCCCTCAGATTTTCTGGCTCACTCTGTGACTCTAGGCTATGGGCTAGACTTTGAAGCCACATTTTATCCACAAAAGGTGTATGAGCTTATACAGACTGGCCTCAAAACAAGACTGTTTGGAAATGTTTCTGGTTAGTCAATAACCATTTTCTCAATGAAATGAGGCAATTACATAGCAAAGGTATTTGTGAGTTGTGCCTTAACCCAGCTTCCTTTCATGCGTAGTGCAAAAGAAAGCTAAAAGTGTTTAGAAGTGGCAGTTCAGAGGTTTACTGCTCTCTTAGTCTGAAAGACTAACCACCAACTCATAGAGGAATATAAAATAGCAAGTGGCAAAACAGAATATCCTAACTAACTTCTCAAAAAAATTAGGAAGTTGTTCAAGTCTCCAAATAGCCCATAAGAACTCCATATGCTTTTAAATGGCTTGACCATGACCACCCATCACCCAAAGCCTAAACACTCTCTAAACCTTGGGCAAACCACTCTGCCTGACTCTTGTTTCTTCACTAATCAAATTTACAATGGTATCAATCTCATTATGTTGTTGGAAAGGTTAAATGAGACTACAACTGAAAAGAGTTTAGAACAATATCTGGCACATAATATAAGCACTACATACACAATTGTTGTTGTTAGGTGTCATTGAGTCGTACCTGACTCATAGCGACCCTCATAAGGTTTTCAATGGCTGTTTCAGGAATGGTTCGGGAGTGGATTGCCACATTCTTCTCCTGTTTTAGGGGGTTCTGGGGATCAAACCGAGGACCTCAGAGAGTGCAGAGCAGCACTCTACCAACTGAGCTAAACCCCAGCCCCCATACACAATAGCTACCATTAAAATTTGTTTAACAGTATACTGTATCCCAATGGCTTCTGTGTTAGACACAATGCTAGACTCTCTTTACACCCTCTTAATCATCACAACAGCCTTTGAAGACAAGTACTATTATCCCCACTTTACACGAGTATGATGGAGTTTTCAGGGGCTGATCTGCCCGATGACACACAAGCTAATAAATGGGCAAGATAAAGGCTTGAATGCCATCCAGCTGGAACCAAACATGCACTTCCCCACACCATCAAGATGTCTTTAATTCTTAATTTTTTGCAGGAAAAATAAGACAAAGAACAAAAAATAAAGCCTAAATAATTCACTTGTTGCTGTTAGATGCCATCAAGTTGCGTCCTACTCATAGCAACACTATGCACAACAGAACGAAACCTTCTCCAACACTGTGTCATGTCCAACACTGTGTCAGTGCTTCTTTGCTCCTCATAGGGTTTTCAATGGCTGATTGTCTGGGGATGGCTTCAGGAGGGGGCTTCCAGGTCCTTCTCCCATTTTTTCCAGTGCTGGGGATCAAACTCAGGGCCTCAGATAGTGCAAAGCAGCACTCTATCAACTGAGCCAAACCCAGCCCGAATAATTCACTATGATACAGTAATTCAGCTTTAAAAATGCAATGTACATATGTGATAAAAAAGCTGGAAAGTTTTACAGCCAAGTGGTACCAGTGTTTACCTCTGGGAAACAAGGCTAGGGAACGCTTTTACCTTATCCTTTTCATGATCTTACATTATTTGATAATTTCACAACACAAGGGTTTCTATGTAAACTTTATAAAACAGAACATACATACAAGTACACAAATGGTAACTCTCCACCCCAATGAATTCTCACAAAGAGAACGCACCCATGGAAATAGCACCAAATAAAGAAACTGACCATGACTTGAACTTCCAAACCCCCTTTCTGTTACAAACCTCCTGAAAACATCTGCCCTGATTCTGACCTCTAATACTGTAGAATAATCTTACCTGATTAATTTTATATAGTTGGAATCACACAGTATTCTTTATTCTTATGTCCACTATCTTTCAACATTGTGTGTGTGTGTGTGTGTGTGTGTGTGTGTGTGTGTGTGTTCCATGCCATCATACATAGCTGTAATTCCTTCATTCTCATTGCTGTAGAGTTTGAAATCATATAAGTATACCAACATTTATTTATCCATTTTATTGTTAGACATTTGAATTATTTCAAATTTGGGCTATTACAAATAGCATTCCTTAGAAAATTCCTAAACATGTCCTTTGGTGTTCACATGGACCCATTCCTATTTAATATTTAACTAGTAGAACCATTGGGCTATAGAGCATGGGTATGTTCAACTTTAGAAGTATAATATTTTTTACAATATTTTTATACTACTTTTTAAAGAAATGGATGTAGCCAGGCCCAGCGGCTCCTGCCTATTATCCCAGATTCACGAGGCAGAGGCAGGAGGATGGCAAGTTCAAGGCCAAAGGCAGCCTGTGTAACTTAGTGAGACCCTATCTCAAGATAAAAAATTTTAAAAGGGCTAAAGGTTCGGCTCAGTGGTAGAGCACTTGCCCAGCATGTATGAGGCCCTGGGTTCAACCCCTCAGTACTGCCAAAAGACAACAACAACAACAACGAAAAAAAGGATGCAAGTAATCCCAGCATCATCTGAATTTAATCAAACTGTACGCATCTTGTTATTGTTGTTAGGTGTTGTGGAGTCAGTGTCCCACTATAGCAACCCTATGTACAACAGAGGAAACACTATTGTCAGTGCTTCTCTGCCATTCGTAGGGTTTTCAATGGCTGATTGTTTTTTGGGAGTGGGTTGCCAGGTCCTTCTCCCAAGCCTACAGCACCTGGTGTTCCCAGGTGGACTGCCATCCAAGGACTAACCAGGCCTGACCCTACTTAGCTTCCAAAATCTGATGGGATCGGACACCACAGTGGCTGCAGGAATACGCATCTTAGGCATCTTTATAAGTAGTATCTATGTCTTGTCTTATTTGATATGACACAGATATGATATCTATATAATTAGGCCGTGAGTCCTAGGTCAGGAACTGGCCTCCTACAAGACCACTGTGTTCTCCATAAAATCATTTTCCATGTTAATGGTTATTATCAAGGAAGCAAGATGCTATATATGAGAAAGTACACCATAGACCTCAGTTATGGATAAGCATTCCAATCCACCAGGATGAAGCTAATAACAGTATCAACAATGAAAAAGGTGCTAACATCCATCAAGGAATTACCTAGCCAATCCTAACAGGTACAAGAGGCTCTGGGGTAAGGAACCCTGGACCGTCCTACCCCTCGTATTCATATCTGTACCACTGTTGGCCCCTTTTGGAGTTGTTTACTGGATAATATGGTTAGCAACAGAATATTCAGAGTTATGGCTTATCAGGAGCCAGAAAATAATGGCTAAAGCTGGCCTGGGAGTCAGGAGGCTGGGCTTCGCAACCTAGCTCTGAAATTTACTGACTTTGGGTCCTGTGTCCCTGTCATGGGTTGTGGAGAGTATGTAAGAAGATAATGCAAATGCATGCTTACCTCGAAGCAGGTATTCAAAAATATTCTCAGTTATTAAAATATTATTATGAGGCAGGCATGGCAGCACATGCCTGTAATCCAGTACTGAGAGACAGAAGGATTCTGAGTTCAAAGCCAGCCTGAACTACATAGTGAGATCTTGTCTTAAGAAACCAAAAAATAAAATAAAAATATGTTATTATGGCACAGAGGTTAAGACCATAGGCTTTGAAGCCAGATAGCTCAGCTACTCACTGCTATATGGTACAAGTAAAGATTTCCATGCCTCAGTGCCCTCATCTACAAAATGAGGGTCTTAAGTGTACTTACCTCACAAGACATTTGTGAGGACCACTAGAATAGAGCCTGACAGACAAAAAGTCCTATGTTGTTTTAACTATAGTTATTATTGCAAACAGATCAAATAAATATTTCCCACCCAGATCTTTTCAGTGGACATGGATGTTCTTGTGACTAACAGAACTCAAGTTCATTTGAAAACATGCTTCTCAATCAACTTAAGATTGAAGGCACAACTAATACTATGAGACTGAAGCAAAGAAACAATAAAAAAAATGGCCTCTCATATTCAAAGGGCATAAGAATCACTGGGTTTGCTCGGTTGTTTAGCACTTAATTTTATCTTTGTTATTGTTGTTGTTAGGTCCCATCAAGTTGGGTCTGACTCATAGCAACACTCATAGGGTTTTCATTGGCTGATTGCTTCAGGAGTGGATTGCCACATCTTTCTCCTGTTTTTTGCAGTGCTGGGGATGGAACCAGGGTCCTCAGAGTGGAGCAGCACTCTACCAACTGAGCTAAACCCGAGCCCCATTGTATCTTTACAAGGAAGTAAACCCCAAAGAAGGCACATGACTTGCACAGGGTCACCCACTGAGCTGCCGAGGACTAAAGCTCAGCCTTAGTCCCTGCCCTGCTCCTGGTATCAGGCACTATCCTGACCTTTAAATCATCCTTTAAAAGTTAATATTTTGGCATAGCCTCTTCTGCTCATTTTCAACTAGTCTCTACCTTCTCCTTACAAGGAAGTAGGATTTCAGTCAATGAAAAGTTATGCAAATTCAAACAAATTACCTAATCTGTGGGCACTTGGATTTTGCCATCTGTAAGAGGCAAAGGACAGCAGCCTTACTGTCCTCCGAAAAGCAAGGCACAGCATAGGGAAAGTGCCAGCTTGGAAGCCAGTCCTAGCCTGGTCCTAGCACACAGCAACCGCTCGGTGCCTTTCCCAGTCCTGAACAGCTTAGGAGAGCATGACCCCAGTGGTTAGATGTTCTCCTCTCAGTCATCTGCCAGGCTGCAAAACCTGAAAACCATGCTTCTTCCTTCTCTCCTCCTCAAAAATAAACCAGCAAGGTCAACATCCTAGAGGTTAGGGAAGGGCAGGTATCCAATTAGAGAGGCTCAAACATCCACTTAGGCATTATTCTCTTAGATTCATCCCCTTCCTCCTGTCTAGTTCATCTGTGATCATGTGGAGCAGTTAATACTGTAAAGGTGATCAATTTTTTTTTTTTTTTTTGTGGTACTGGGGGTTGAACCCAAGGCCTCGCACTTGCATGCTTTGCAAGTGCTGGACCACTGAGCTGTGCCGCCAGCCAGTTTTTTGTTTTTTGTTTTTTTTTTACTTTTTTTGAGACAGGGTCTTGCTACATTACGCAGACTGCCTCTGGTCTCGAACTTGCGATCCTCCCACCTCCACCTCCCGAGCTGCTGGGATGGCGCTTAAAGGTAATCAATTTTACAGTATAAAGGAGGCAGCACAAGGTCCATGATTACCTAAGTAGTGATTTTGGACATTTCTTGCTTTTTACAATCTGACAGACAAATGCTGCTATTTCGACCCTCAGGACAGGGTGTAAAATCTACTTCAATCTGGAAACAACTCTCGTAAAGATTAGAAAAGACCCTCTAGCTACAGAGTATCCATTATTAGGGACCTATTGAGATCCTTGGGCAAAGAGCACAAGTACTTGCCATAACACCACAGGCTCTCAGCAAAGGATTCCCCAGGATCAAGAGGCAAATAAGTAGCTCCTCCAAGTAAGAGCATCCCCTTATCTCTGGCCCCACCTCTTCCTGTCTTTTGTCAGTTGCTGGGAGAGAAAAACAGTCAACATAGACTGAGCAGTAATTTTGGCCTGGGTGTGGATTCTTGGAAGATTTCACTTGAAAGCAAATAGAGGAAATAAGAAATTATATAGGAACAACAATAACAAAAACAAAAACAAAAACAAAACCCCTCAAGGCAAAGGACAACCATAGGGCTGGAGGAATAATTACCAGAACAAACTCTCAGGGAACAATAGCAAACATGTGGCTGGGGAGTCAAAGGCAGGAATCTTAAATGAGATACCCAGTAAAAGAAGAAAACTAGTTTATGTCCCAGCTGGGGTTTAGCCCAGTTGGTAGAATGCTTATTCTGTGCCCCCTGAGGCCCTGGGTTCAATCCCTAGCACCACAAAAATGGGAGCAGGACCTGGCAGCCCACTACTGAAGCAATCCCAAAACAATTGGTATGGCTGTTGAAAACCATATGAGTAGCCGAGAAGCACGGATACAGTGCCCGGCACCACACAGTGTCAGGGAATGTTTCCTTCCCTCATTTTGTATACATAGGGTCACTATGTGTCGCACCCATCTCAACCGCACCTAAAAACAACAGTTTATGTCCACTTGAAGCTGGAAATCTGAGTTATGACTTTTAATTTTCTCACAATAACATAGATGAAAATACAAAGGAGCAAAAAACAGTTATTCACAAATACAAACAAAAATGTGTT
This sequence comes from Pedetes capensis, assembly GCA_007922755.1. Taxonomy (NCBI): domain Eukaryota; kingdom Metazoa; phylum Chordata; class Mammalia; order Rodentia; family Pedetidae; genus Pedetes; species Pedetes capensis. Next base: position 42,836 of record VMDO01000476.1, read on the forward strand.
CTGTAATGATTCTTTGGGCTGGGATTTAGCTCAGTGGGTAGAGCGCTGTGCTGCAGTCTCTGAGGCCCCGAGTTCAATTCCCAGCACCGCAAAAATGGGAGAAGGGCCTGGCAATCCACTCCCAAGGCAATCCTGAAACAGTCAGCCATTGAAAACCCTATGAGGGTCGCTATGAGTCGGATACCGACTCCACGGCACCTAACAACAACAACAACAATGATTCTTTAGACACAGGCAAAACTTAAGCATATAGTGTTCAGGATACCGAGGGAGGTGGCAAAACTGAAGGAAAGCAAGGGACTGGTTATCATCAGTCAGGATAGAACTACAGTACTGAGCTTCTGGGTGCTGGCAAGGCTCTATTTCTTGACCTGGGTAGTGACTATATAAGTGTTTGCTTTAGTCATTTGCAATGCATTTATATTTTGTGACTTTTTTATTTCACAATTTTTAAAAGTTTAAAAAAAAAAAAAGAAAAGAAACTATTTCAAATACATAAGATTGTGGAGTTCTATTCAGAAGCTTTAGCAGTTAAGCAAAAGACAAGCCAATACCAGAACAATTCACACAAGAGAAAGCAAACATAGCTATTTAAATTAAAGGCACTCCTCTCCCTGCCTAATTTTATGGTTTGCTTTGGTGTGGAAGGCCAAAGTCTATGTATACAAAACCGTACTAGCAAACTGCATCTGCCCAAGATAAAAAATGTAGCGCGTCTACCAACCAGAAGATATGTATAGCTCTTCGTCAGTGCTCACACTCCCTTAGCATTATTACCAGTTTACAGAGTATGCTTACGTTATTTAGCTCAAAGCCAGGGGCTGATGTTATACCCACTGCAGAGATTATAGAAAGAAAAGGGGTGGGGGGGAGTTGCTTTGGACAGTAGAAGGCTCACCGCCAGGACAGCTTGAGTAAGAATCAGAATCCACACCAGCATCACATCTTAGAACACCATCCCATGGTCCCTTTATAACAATAACTTTCTCATTCCCAAGAGGTAAACATGCTCACATTTTTTTTCCATGTGGAACTAATGAGATGAACAGAAAAGTAAATCACTGTCAGCATGAGAATATTACCCTCTCAGAGTCACTTCCAGTTTTCAATTAAAGTACCTGCCAGTCATTACAAAGATTAGCTACCCTCACTAGACCACCAACACTTCAAGAATGGAGCTGTGTCCTCTCATTTGAGGAGTTTACACAGGCATATGGTATGCGCTCATTAAACATGTGCACAAAAAGTAAATAAATATATGAAGGAACAAACCAATGAATTCAGTGTGGTGTTTTCCACCCCATACCATCATCATTCCTGCACAGTGCCACTTGGATTAAGATCTTGTGTGTGTGCGTGTGTGTGTGTGTGTGTGTGTGTGTGTGTGTGTGTGTGTTGCTGGGGATTGAACCTAGGGCCTTGGACATACATACTAGGCAAGTGCTCTACCACTGAGCTACACCACCAGCCAGCATTGAGACTTTTAAAAGCAGCCAAAATGACAAGCTGATTGCCAATATATCTTCCCATGTGTAAAAAGAAAAGTTTCATGCCATATATAAATCTCAGAAGTGGAAAGGGCTGACAGGTTAATTATAGACACAAAAAGTGGGGAATAATGGACTATGAGGTAAGCGGGTCTAAATGTGCAGAGGTAATGCCCTCACTGGATAAGGATTTATTAATAAGCACGCACAGATATATGGGCACAGACAGGCACAGCTTTGTGCCAGGCTTGGAACAGTGGTCCAGATTTGGTAGGCACAGTTCCTGTCTTTAAGGAATTCAGCCGGAGGCTGGGAAGACAGTACATACCTCCAAAATCAATCAAATAAGGCTTTCTGAGACAAGGAGGGCACCCCTAAAACTGGGCTGCCTGCTCCTTTTGGAGCAAGATGGTCAAACATCCCCTCCCCGGGCCAAGCCTACATGTAAGGAAGCCTGAGTAAGACTGTGACATACAAAGAAGCCAAAAGGAGGCCCCCCTCCCATTCCTCTCCTGCACCTCCCACCAAACTCCTTCAGTAGCTGGAGGCAGAAGCTTAAGTCAGAAGGACCCAGAGGGATCTTTCACTTCCCTCTCCTCCCTTCCCCCCTCCCTTTCGAGAAAAAAGAGGGATGTTTGTCTGGGGAGACAAGTTTAAGGTCAGCTTCAGCAGGCAGATAGGCCCAAGAATGGAATGTGCCCCATCTAGGCGAGTCATAGCCCCAGGGGTGCTTTTTTGCCTCTATTCTTTACTCAATCATTAGACATTTATTGGCCCCTTTCTAGCTACAGCCACTAAATGTGGCGACTCTCAGTGGGACATTAACTTTATGTTCTGCCCAGACTACATGGCTAAAGCCTGGGCCCCCAAACACTTGAGTCTGGATCTCTCAGGGGGGGTTACACTTAATTTGCGAGATATGGGTCTGGTGTCTGCGGTGGAACGCGGGCCCTTCCAGAGATGAGACTCCTGTGGGAAGTTTCCATGTACACACTACGGTCCACAGGGTGGGAACCCTAATATCCACCCAGCGCCTGGGGAGGATGGGCTGACCCAGGATAATCTGGGAATGACGGGCAGAAAGATGGTCTTGCCACCTTCCGCAGGGGTAGACTGCTATCTAAGAGGGTTTATTTGGGGTTTGTTTCCAAAGTCTGGCGTGTTCCCCGAAAGTCACTAGGGAAGTAAGACCTGGCCATGGACCAAATGCAAAGTAGTGGAAAACTAATTGTTTCAGTTGATTTTTCACTTCATCCCACGCACCCTCCAGGGAGCTTCCCTCCACTCTAGCTCACCTGCCAGGGTTTTCCTGCTACTTCCAATCTGCTTTCCTCCCCCCCTCCCCCCGCTCTGCGACTGGGAAGATCAGGGAAGTGGTATCTCCCAGCGCGCGGGATCTGCGGAGACCTTCGTTGCCAAGGCGGTGGACAAAGCGCGTCCACACGCCGCGCCGCGCTTCCTGGGCGCAGGAAGAAAACCCGGGCTGCGGCGCACACGGTAATCGCGTGTGCCCGCCGGCCGCCAGGCTTTACCGGCAGCTGAGCATCGGAAAGAGGCGGCAGAGAGCGGGAGAGCGCTCAGCGCACTGCGAACCTGCACGCGCCCCGCCGCAGTCCCAGCTCTGTCCCCATCAGTGCCCGCAGGGCCCCTAAGCTCCTCAGGTCCCCTCCCGACGGACCGCGCCGCCACCCGCCCGGGGGCGCCCCGCTCCCACGCGCGTCCCAGGCTGCTCTTACCCGGGACACAGCGAGAGGCTGTTCGAAGTCCTTGCCTCCCACGAGGCGGAAGCCCCACGGTCCCGGGCCCTGGAGTACTATCTGCAGGGTGGTCATGGTGCGGCGGCAGCGAGCGGCGACCTAGGGGAACAGACCGGCAGAACGCGGCGCGGCGCGCTGGGCTCCGGGAGCAGCTGTCGGAGAATGAGAGCGGCCCCGGGAGCCTGGGGCGGGCGGGAGCAGGGCCGGAGCGAGGAGGGGGGCGGATCCGCCCAGGCCGCGTCGTAGCCGCCCCGCCAACCCCCCACTCCACCGCCGGCCCGCTGCGGCTCCACGCCCAGTGCGCGGGCTGTGGGCCCGGCCCAGAGCCCCGCCGAGGGAGCCCGAGTCAGGTCGGGGGCGCGGGCTCTGGGCAGCTCCGCCCTGGAGCCAGCACTACCTCCCTCCAGCCCCACCTACCGCAGCACCGCTGCTCCTTGTCCGGCTGCCTCGCCGCCCTAGGTAAGAAGGAGCAGGTTTCAACAGACCGCAAAGGAGCCAAAGCCGCTTCGCTGAGTGCTTTGCAAAAAGTTGAAAAGGGAGTTGCAAAGGCAACTGTCTGAGGTCAGCTCCATTTTCACTTTTGCTTTATGGAAATCATCATGTTGAAGAAGCGCTTCCGAGTGATCTCATTTGATGGTATGAGGCAGCCAGGGCATCTAGTCCCATTTTACAAATGAAGTAACTGACTCTACCCGAGGTTAGAAGACCTGCCTTGAGGCTACCCAGCTCATTGGGGTTCTATCTGGACCACTGCCCGGCTCCCTGTGCTAGAGAACGCCATCCTGGAACTTTTTGAATGTTAATGAGACCATCACATAGAATTGTAATTGGGCTTCATGACTTTCCTAGAAACATGTTCTCCAGGCTGGAGTTCTATGTAGGTTCTGACCTCAGCAGTTCAGACCTCAGTCTGGGACAGGCCAAGTGCCTGAAAAGTGGTGAGTCTGAAGACCTGGGTTCCCAGCTTGCTAGGAGCTTCCTCACAGAGATCCGTGATGATCTCCCCCAGAAGGCATTTTCCAAGCCAGGTGGGAACACAGTGCACACTGTCCACTGTGTCCTCACGTCCCCACCTCGTTGGCGGTGGTGTTGTTAGATGCCGTGGAGTCGGGTCCGACTCATAGCAACCCTTTTAGGGTTTCCAATGGCTGATTGTTTCGGATTGCTGTGGCCTTCTCCCATTTTTGCGGTGCTGGGAAATGAACTTGGGACCTCACAGACTGCAGAGCGGTGCTCTACCAACTGAGCTGAATCCCAGCCTGGTCGTCCCCAGCTCACCTGTAGTAAAAACCCAAGTCCTTAAAATGCCTATAAGCCCACCCAGAGAAGGGCCCCAACTCCTTCTCTCCCATCTCCCCCTGCTCTCACCTGAACACCCCCTTTTGCCACACTGGCCTCTTCCTCAGGGCCTGGGTCTGGCATACTCTCTCTACTTCTCTCTTTATTCAAATACTTTCTCAATGAGACCATATCTAAGAGCTGTTTAAAACATCTTCTCTAGAATGCCCTGTTACCTTCCCCTGCCTTAATTTTCTCCCTTACATTTGTCATAGTCTGACACATTTTATGTATGTATTGCTCCACTTTTACCCCTAAGCATGAGTTGCAAGAGGGCAGATGGGTTTTGTTTTGTTAAATCTGTTTTGATCTCTGCTGTATCCCAGGGCCTAGAATAGTGCCTGGCCCACAGTATTAAAGATGCAATACTTGGCCATCCAGAGGACCACTTGTGCATCTGGGCCCCCTAATTTTCCTGTCACCCATTCATTCTAGCACCTGTGTTACCAGAGATTCAAGGGGAGCACAGAGAGTCAGATCTGAACTGTGAGTCCCTAAATCTGGCAGCAAGACCCTGGTCCTTGTTTCTGGCATGTAAAAGGATTTATACCCAACACAAGTTACAATACAGAGTATAGAATTGATTTATTAAAGATAGTACACCATTAAGAAATAATTACAGAGAAGACTGAGGCACCTGGAGAATTGTAGATAAACCTGGAAAGGAACTTAAAATAAACTGGGTTCCCAGGGTGACTCTGCATAAGGATATTTGTATTTCCCAGGGAAAGGTAAAGTCAGATAGAACAGAGTTAAAAAGCAGGCTTCTAAGGGAAAAGTACCTTAGACAGACAGAGAAGATGGCAGGCCTGAGACAAGGGAGAGGGATGCCTGTGGTTCCTAGAGAAAGAAGAGAAAGGGCAAGAAGCAGAGAGAAAAGAAGAAGGGGAAAGTTAGCAGGCGCCTGTTTCTCCTAGTCTTATTCAAATTAGGGCACACCCAGTGTGACATCAGCCCCAAGTGCCCAGCTCTGGGTGCCTAATGAGACCTGGGTCTGGGTCTTTGTTTTGTAAATGGCTCAGTGGCTTGGACAGGGTTGAAAATGTCCTTCCAATGTCCTCAAATACACACATAGGGCTTCTTCATCATGGCAGAAAGGCAGGAGCCATTTTCAATCCCCTTTTCCTCCATATTGCCTGCTTGTGCCTAAACTAATCTGCCTATCAGCTGGACATATGTTCAATGAGTTTGTTCTGTTCAGAGCTCTGTCTCCTTGCAATTCTCGCTTGCCTTCTGAGGAGCCCTGTGCACAGATCTACACATGAAAGGATCATCTTAAGTGCTCAATTATGTCATAGCACAAATGGCTATATTTGAGAATAATTTGTTTTTAGAATTCAAGGTAGATTTATGGTATCTAGACATCCTTCTCAATCCCTTACATCCTGATATTCTTTCTTGAATCTGAGAGAAAGAAAGAACAGAGTAATAGCCACCTGTTTTCTTTTTGGTTTGTTTTGCTTTTGAGATGGGGTCTGGCTTTGTTGCCCAGGCTGTCTCCAAACTCCTAGATTCAAGCAGTCCTCCTGCCTCAGCATCTCACATAGCTGGCACTATAGGCATGCCAGCCACTATGCCGCCTAAGCTTCCTATTTCATCAACATCAAAAATATGTCCTGTTTGATTAGGATTCTGTTGGTCAGAAAGCATACTAGTGGGGTGGGGATGTAGCTCAGCCATATAGCTCGTGTTTTGCATGTAAGGGACCCTGGGTTCAATCCCCAGCACCAAAAACAAAAAACAAAAAAATTAAAAAGAAAACACACTAGTGCTTCAAGTCTCTGCAGAATTTGGGGAAATCAGCAAATGCTACCTACATGTGTGTCAATCTTGGATGTCTTTTGTCCCAGTAGGAGAAAAGTGCTCAAAGGTCATAGCTTCTGTATTCCTCAAGGGCATGGACTGCCTTTCATTAACCCCAGGCGTCCTGCTATTATGGACCTGATAGGGCATGTCAGTAAGTGTTTACTCCACACAGTATTCCGTAGAGATACAGGGCAGGAGTACTTTAGCTAACTATCAGTGAGGACTAAGTGAGGATGCTGATTCCAAGGACAAAATTTGAGAGAAGAAAAAAAGCTATATGTATACAAATATTTATAGCTGCATTATTTATAATGGCAAAAAAACTAGAATCAACCAGCCTCAGCAAACTGGCTAAATATGGTATGGTAATATGAGGAAATAGTGTACAGCATGAAAATGATAACCATGAAGACGATGTGGAGACAGGGGAAAGTATTTTCAAAATATGTCAAATGGTGCAAGTAAAAAGGAGACCATTGATGGGGAGAGAGGGGTGGGGAGGAGGGTCTTGAGAGGGTAAGGGGGGAAGTTTACATGAGCAATGTACAATGAAATGCATGTATGAAAATGTCATGAGACCCATTAAGTTGTAGATTAAAAATTGCTAATAAAAAAGGTTTTTAGAAAAATATGTCAAAAGGAGGTGGGGAAGTAGCGTGGTGGTGGTAGAGCAATTCCTCAGGATGCATGAGGCCCTGGGCACCACAAAAAGAAAAAATAAGTTTAAAATATGTGAAAAGAATAGAACAAAATTATTTGTATACCATGTTAAGAACTATATCTGCCCATTGTTAAGAACTAAGAGAAAGTACAAAACCTGATTTTGCATTGGGAGCTGAGCTTTGAGAGAATTTTTAAGCTAAATTTCCTCAAATGACGATGTAAGATTTTCAAAATCAAAAGCAATATAATGGTCTCTGCTTCTTGGATGGAGAAAAAAATTCTAGTCTTTCTCAGGATAGAGGCTTTATCATTTAATCTCTGCTTCCCTACCCAAGCAGCTAGCTCTGAGCTAGTCACACTGCTTATGCTTGGAAAATACCTGACTGACAGTTTTCATCCTAAAAAAAACATTCACCTTTAAAAAAGAAGCAGTCTTTTGGGCATGCCTGTAGTTCCAACTATTTGAAATGCTGAGGCAGGAGGACTGCTTAAATCCAGGAGTTTGGGGCTAGCCTGGGGAACAAAGCCAGACCCCATCTCAAAACCAAAAGAAACCAAAAAGAAAACAGGTGGCTACTGGCTATAACTCTGTTCTCTTTTCCCTCAGATTCAAGAAGGAATGTCGGGATGAAAGGGATTGAGAGGGAGGTCTACATACCACAAATATACCTTGATTTCTAAAAGCAAGCAAATCATTCCCATTTCTGCTATGACAGAAGGGGACAAGAAAGGAACACCAATGCTTATTTATCCCCACTCAACCAGTTCCCTCAGACCCTTGACTCCTGCCCAGTACTAGCTGAATGGCCTTAAGCAACCTCTCATCTTCAGCTTGCCTTGTTATTACAACACATTCCATAAAGTTTGTTGACATAAACAGTTACCATCAAACATCTGGGCACTGGGGGAGCGTGCAGGGGAATGCAGGAGAAAGGGAACCAAAGGGCAGGAAAAGGCCAAAGGGGCAGTGCCCAGGAGGCCAAGAGGGACTGTGGATGTGCCCACTTTTAATAATGCAGATTGGGTGGAAAGCACCTGCTGCATGGGTTGCCCCAATCTGGCCTCCAGAGAACTGACCCATGCCCACCCCACATCCATACTCACGCCTAGGTTGGTATTGCCAGAACCCTTCAGAGGTACCTTGCTGCTTACTGAAACAGCCTGGTTTCTTAAAGGCAGTGAGTGTCCTGTTGTCTAGGCCTCTGCAGGCAGTCTCATCTACTCTCCAGAACAAGTCCTGGACTTGCCCAGATAACTCGGCCAAGGTCACACTAGTTGTGACTCAACCAGGCAGGACAGACTACAGAGCTCCCATTCCTGGAGACTGCTGTCAGGTCTCCTCCTGTGGGACTGAGCGCTTCTAACCCGGAGGAAGAAAGAGGGTTGTAACTCCGAAATGGGGCTAGGAGCCTACTTTGATAATGTCTGAGTGACTCCCAGTGGCTCAGCCCACAGAATTGCTGCTGGAAGCTCTGGTCTCACCACAGGAGAGTGCTGAGCACCCTGCACTTCCCACACCCCCAGATCGGTGCAACTACCTGCCAGGGCACCCTGGTCAAATGTCATCTGGGCAACTTGCTTCTCCTTTCTGTGAAAATAACCAAAACCCAACCTCTGAGCCTTGCAAAACAAACACACCTTTGCCTGCCTGGTCCTATCCTGACCTAGTCTACTCCGCTCCCAGGGGCTGCTGGTCCTTTGCCCACTTGTGGTCAGTCCCAGCACCTCTCCAGACCAAAGGGCTACAGGACCTAGCAGAGAGAGGTGCCCTCCTCTGTGCCATCCAATGAGCAGAGAACTGGATTCCCCACACATCTTTTCTCCTGCTTCCTGCTCTAGCCTGGGAGAAATCTTGAAGTGGCCACTCAGGATTGGGTGCCTGTCAGACCTCAATCGCACCGAGCATGCTCTGTGGCATTTCTGGCCATAAGGACACGTGGGCACCAGACTTGTCTGGCATTCCCTCAGGGCTGGTGAGATTATGAACAGGTGAGCTGGCAGGCCAGAGGCAGGATGGCTACATAGCATACAAGAATCAAGGGGCCAGAGCAAAATACCTAGTAGACAGAGAACAGAAAGGCCAGACCAGGGACAACTGCGAGCAAGTGTTTTGCTTACCTTCCTCTTGACTCCTATCCTACTTGGAGAGGTGGCACCTGTGTTCTCAAAGGCAGAGAAAGTCTTGAGCCATTAGAGTTTCTCAAATATCACTGACTATCAAAAGAAGAAATTCCAAAATATGGGCAGTATCATAGATAAGGTGATTTATATTAAATGTTTATAGGTTGTTGTTGTTAGGTGCCCTGGAGTTGGTCCGACTCATAGTGACCCTGTGTACAACAGAATGAAACACTCCCTCACACTGTGCCATGCCTGCACTATGTCAGTGCTCCTCTGCTGTTCATTGGGTTTTCAATGCCTGATTGTTTCAGGAGTGTACTGCCAGGTCCTTCTTTCATTTTTGCAATGCTGGGAATCCAACCCAGGGCCTCAGGGAAGAAGACAAAAAGACAACATAGTTGGGTTTTGTTTGTTTTTGTTGTTATTTGTTTGTTTTTTGAGACAGAATCTCACTCTGTAGCTCAGACTGGCCTGGAACTCACCATGTAGACCAGGTTGATGTCCATCCTCCTGCCTCAATGTCCCAAGTACTGGAATTACAGGGGCATGCTACTGTGCCCAGCTTAAAATTCATTTGACTTTTTTTTCTTTGTCACAGTGCTGGGGATTGAACCTAGGGCCTTGAGCATGGTAGGCAAACACTCTGCCCCTAAACAACATCCCCAACCCAGATAATGTAATATAATAGTGTTCATATGGTAACTAATGAAATACAAATATGTATGTACGTACGTATGTACGTACGTATGTATGTATGTAGGTAGGTAGGTATGTAGGTATGTATGTATGTAATCTCAGCACTCAGTTGAAAGGCTGAGGTAGGAGGATTGGGAGTTCAAAGCCAGCCTGTGCTACATAGACTCTGCCTCACAAAAAAAAAGAAATGGGACTGCTAATGGGACTTGAATTAAAAGGCCTCATTAACATTATTTTTTGTGGCTTTTTATATATCCTCATCTAGAGAAACTTCAGAAGGCTAAATTTGAGACTTCAGTTCCATAGAGCCACTTCCTGATTACCTCTCCAAGGGAGGAAAAGTGGCTTGGTGTCAACACTCCCTAACAGCCTCTGGCTCAATACCCAGATAATAACCATTGTGCTCATTTAATAAACAGTGTCTGTGAGTCAGAGTATGTGCTGAGTACTTTACATAGGTTTTTACGTTTCATGGGATAAGAGCTCAGGAATGGGAAGGCAGAGGAGCAGCTGGGGGATGTGGAAGGAGGGAGGTGAAGGTTATTCAGAGATTCCTAAGATCCCAGAAAATCACTCAAGCTCACAATTCACAGAGGTCCAAAGGGCCAGATCTCCCTGCTCCACTGGCAGGGACACCCCCAGCCCAAGTGTCACCAACACAACTAGACTGGATCTTTTGGGGGATGGTCTTTGGACTTTCTACTTGAGGAAGAGGAATTTGAAATAAGCTTTTAAACTTGAGCAAATAAGAGGTGGAAAGACCATTCTGGGAAGCAGGGACAAAATGAACAAGATAGTAAATGGGGTGGGGGACAGGCTGGTAGAATAATATTACTGGGTAATGGGCAGGCTGGAAACTTTGGTGGGAAGTCTCGGAATGCCAGAAATATGATGTCGTATGCAATGGGAACAGGCAATGGTTTTCCTTAAGCCCTATCTCATGCTCTCTATGACTCCATCCACCCCGTGTAAATCCATTTCCTCTCAGCGTTGGCCTGTGCTGTTGGCCTGGTCTGGCCATAGCTGATACTAAAGCTTACTACTATTTATAGCATTTGAGAACAGATAGAGTGACAGGACCAGTTTCCATGACGCCAAGCCTCCTGGAGTGTGACTTCCTCTCTGCTGGATCCCTGCCCAATCCCTCTGGGTCCATCTTCTGTCCTATTCCCTCCAAAACTCTGCTTTGATGTGATCACTCCTTGGGTAGTAGCAGGGCTGTTGCTCAGTGGAAAGCGATCCAGAGGACAGCCAGCAGTGACAATGCTGAGTCCAGGTACCGCAGCCTGTTCCCCTCTTATATTATGTTACATTCCAGGCTGGAGAGAGAGCTTAAAGATCTCAGCTGGGTAATCTAGGCCTGGGGTCCTCTTCTTCCACCCTCAGGCTTAGCCAACTAGTCTTTGCCTTCAACTCTCACCTGCTGACCACTTGAAGTTATGAATCCCAGTGGGTAGGAAGAGAAGACACAAAACACAGAGGTCTGGATGTAGAAGAGGGCAGCAAAAATTAAGAAGGGGAAATGACAGTGAAGACATCTACAATTCCACCAAACTTTACCTTCTATTCGGGGTCTTGAAAACATGGTAAAAGGAACATTTTGCCATTTATCAGCTGTGAACGTTCAGCAAGTCATTTAACCTACTAAAGCTATTTCTTTCTTGTCAATTTGTCAACAAGTATTTATTGAACACTCTCATTGGCAATCTGAACTAAAGAGAAGATTTCAAAGGGCAGCTGGAAAAGACAAAATCAACATTATAATGACGTGCAAAGAGCTGGAGAGAGAAAACCAAAAAGGAAGAACACACTCTGTTTTTCTTATACTTAAAGAATTGAAGAAAAAATTCAAGCCACGAGTGGCAATAGTGAAGGGTTCTACAGGGAAAATATGAAATGATGTAGGAAACATCAAAAGAAGATGAAAGGAATATACAGAGTCATTATACCAAAAAAAATTGGTGAATGACAAACCATTTCAGGAGGTTGTATATGATCAGGAGCCAATGATATTGAAGGACATGGTGGAAGCTGCCTTGAAGGAATCGGTGAGACACAAACCTCCAGGAATTTATGGAATACCAACTGACAGGTTTCAACAAAGAGATGCAGCACTGAGGGGCTAAATTGTTTATACCAAGAGATTTGGAAAACAGCTAACTGGTCAGCTGACTGGAAGAGATCCATATTTGTGCCTATTCCCAAGAAAGGGGCTCCAACCAAATATGGAAATTATCAAATGATACTATTAATATTTCATGCAAGTAAAATTTTGTTAAATATCATTCAAAAGTGGCTGGCACAGTGCATAGATAGGGAACTGCCTGAAAATCAAGCGAGATCCAAAAGAGGGCATGGGACCAGGGATATCATTACTGATGTCAGATGGATATTAGCTGAGAGCAGAGATATCTGTGCATGTTCTGTCAACTTTGCAAAGGAATTTGACTATGTGGATCATAAGAAATTATGGATAACATTGCAAAGAATGGGAATAGCAGAGCACTTAATAGTATCAATGAGGAATCAGTACATAGACCAGGAGGCAATCGTTCAAACAGAACAAGGAAACACTGCGTTTTTTTGTTTGGTTGGTTTTTTGGAAATTTTTAATGCACAGCTTAATGTGTTTCATTCTGACATGTATATCATTGTGACATTTCCATCTATACATTTCAATGTACATTGCTCACATAACTTCCCCCTTACCCTCTTGTGCCACTCCTCCCCCATTTCCCACCCCCCACCAATGGCCTCCTTTCTGCTTGTATGGCTCTTTGTGGGAATATTTATCTATACACATGCATCCCGATTTTAAGTCCAAACTTTTTTCTATAGTGATCTATCTTTTCACATTCTTAGCAGCATTACATAAGTAATCTAGTCCATTTGCTTTATTGCCATCCTTTGGTGTTATTGGTATTATTATTATTTCCCAAACTATTAAAGTTGGGCTGTTTATTTTGAGGTTGACCTTTCTCTCATTCCTTGCTCCTTATTGGCCCTTCTCCCCCTCCCATCTTCTCCCATCATCGCTTCGTTTTGCTAGATCCCTCTCCTTCTTTCTTCTCCTTAAATTGTCCCTTCCCTGCTAAGTTTACATGAGCTTTCTATTATGCTGCAATTTATGTGCAGGATTTTTTCCTTTTTTTAAGTCTGATTCAACCCCCACATATGAGTGAGAACATGTGAGAACATTTCTCTTTCTGGGTTTGTGTTTGTTGTGTAGAGTCAGGAAAGGTGTGCATCAGGGCTATATCCTGTCACTATACCTCTTCAATCTCTATGCTAAGCAAATGATCCAAGAAGCTGGACTTTATGAAGAAGAACATGGCACCAGGATTAGAGGAAGACTCATTAACAACCTGTGTTATGCAGATGGAACCACTTTGCTTGCTGAAAGAGAGGAGGATTTGAAACATTTACTGATGAAGATAGAACACAGCCTTCACTATGGATTGTACCTCAACATTGAAGAAACAAAAATCCTTACAACTTGGTTGGTATGAAACTTCATGAAAAATGGAGAAAAGATTGAGGCTGTCTGAGATTTTGCTTTATTTGATTCTACAATCAACATCCATGGAAGAAGCAGTCAAGAAATCAATGGACATACCTCATTGGGAAAAGCTGTTGCAAAAGACTTCTTATAAAGTGTTGAAAAGTAAAGATGTCATATTGAAGATGAAGTGTACCTGACTCATGCCATGGTATTTCCTTTCACGTCATATGGTTGTGAAAGCTGGACATTGAAGAAGGAAGCTAGGAGAAGAATTGATGCTTTTGAATTACAATGCTGGTGACGAATATTAAATATACCGTAGACTGTCAAGAGCACTAATAGATCAGTCCTAGAAGAAGTGAAACCAGAGTGCTCCTTGGAAGCAAAGATAGTTAGACTGCGTCTTATGTATTTTGGACAGTCAGAAGGGATCAATCCCTGGAGAAGCACATCATGTTTGAGACAGAATCATGTCAACAAAAAAAAGGAAGATCCTCAACTAGATGGATTGACATAGTAACTACAACATGGGCTTAAACATAAAAAAGGTCATGTGCATGGCACAGTGCCTGAGAAGTGTTTCATTCTTTTGTACATAAGGTTGCTATGAATTGGACCCAACCCAACAGCAGCTGACATTTTCTATGAAATGTTCTATGCATTAGAGGAACAACAGCAAACAAAACAGACAAAAATTGCCTTCCTCATGCAGTTTACTTTTTTTTTTTTTTTTTTTTCTTTAAGACAAGGTCTCGCTATGAAGCTCTGGTTGGCCTAGAACCCTCTATGTAGATCAGGCTGGCCTTGAACTCACTTCTGATCATCCTACCTCAGCCTCCCAAATGCTAGGATTACAGGCATGCACCACCATGCCCAGTTTTGCAGTTTGCGTTTAGTTTATTAGACAAACAATGTGGCATGTTTTGGGTATCTATGCTTATATCAGTGTGTTTATTTATGTAAGTATGTGAGTATATATAGACACACACACACACACACACACACACACACACACACTTGTGTAAATATATTTGCATGCATATGTTTTCCTGCCAAAATGAAGTAGAAGCAAAAATACTCCAGAGTAATAAGTGTACCCAGTGCCTAGATCTTAATTTCAAAAAAAAAAATTAGACTACTCAGAGAAATTTCATAGCTGTAGTGGGATAGATGCAAGATGAGCTTGGAGTAACTTGCTATGAAGAAATCAAGAAAGTACTGAAAAAGTGATGATGTTGTTATTAGTGTTAGGTGCTATTGTGTTGGGTCCACCAAATGATGTCATTATCCAGGGACTGGTTCCTCCTGACAACATGTCCAACATACATAAGACGCAGTCTAGCCCATCCTTGCTTGCAAGGACCACTCTGGTTGCACTTCTGCTAGAGTAGATCTGTTGGTTCTTTTGGCAGTCTATGGCATAGTCAATACTCGTCTCCAGCACCATAATTCAAAAGCATTAGTTCTTCTCCTGTCTTTCTTATTTAATGTCCAGCTTTCACAACCATTAAGTCACAACTGAAAATACCATGGCATGAGTCAGGCACATCTTCATCTTTCATGTGACCTCTTTACCTTTCAACACTTTATAGAAGTCTTTTGCAACAGCTTTTCCCAATGTAATGTCTGTTGATTTTTTGACTGCTGCTTCCATAGGTGTTAATTGTAGAACCAAGTAAAGCAAAATCTTATACAACCTCAATCTTTTCTCTGTTTATCATGAAGTTGCTTACTGACACAGTTGTAAAGATTTTGATTTTCTCAATGTTGAGGTACAATCCACAGTGAAGGCTACGTTCTCTGATTTTCATCAGTAAATGTTTCAAATCCTCCTCTCTTTCAGCAAGCAGAGTTGTGTCATCTGCATAACACAGGTTGTTAATGAGTCTTCCTCCAATCCTGATGCTATGTTCTTCAGAAAGTCCAGTTTATCATATTATTTGCTCAGCATAGAGACTGAAGAGGTAAGATAAGAGGATACAGCCCTGACACACACCTTCCCTGACTTTAAATCAAGCAGTATTTCCTTGTCCTACCTCCTGGCCCATGTATAGATTCCTTGTAAGTACTATTAAGTGCTCTGGTGTTCCCATTCTTCACAGTGTTACCCATAATTTGTTATGATCCACACAAATTCCTTTGCATAGTCAACAAAACATACATAGACATCTTCTGGTATTCCCTGCTTTCTGCTAATATCCATCTGACATTAGCAATGATGTCCATCCCCTCATGTGTATAGTTGCCATTTATGTTGGTGAAAAAAATGTATTTGCAATGAAAAGCTTATTGGTCTGGCAAAATTCTGTCATGTGATTTCCAGCATTGTTTCCATCGCCCAGGCCATATTTTCCAACTACCAAACCCTCTTTGTTTCCAAATTTTGCATTCCAGTCACCAATCATTATGAGTGCATCTGGATCACATAATCAATCAATTTCAGACTGCAGAAGCTGGTAAAATTGTCCCTTCATTTGTGTCCTCAGGGGTGGATTTGTAATTTGAATAATAGACACATTAACTGGCCTTCCTTGTAGGTATATGGATATTATTCTATCACTGACAACACTGTACTTCAGCACAGATCTTGAGATGTCTTTTGATGATGAATGCAACCCCATTTCTTTTTCTTTTTCTTTTCTTTTTTTTTTTTTTTTTCCAGTACTGGGGTTTGAACCCAGGGCCTCATGCTTGCATGCTTTGAAAGTGCTGGACCACTGAGCTGCACCCCCAGCCCATTTTTTTTTACTTTTTGAGATAGGGTCTCACTAAGTTACACGGACTGCCACTGGTCTCGAATTTGCAATCCTCCTGCCTCCGCCTCCCGAGCTGCTGGGATTACAAGCGTGTGCCACCTCACCTGGCTAACCCCATTTCTTTTTAAGCTGTCATTCCCATCATAGTAGACCTCATGATTATTTGATTCAAAGTGACCCATCCCAGTCCATTTTAGCTCA
Organism: Pedetes capensis; assembly: GCA_007922755.1. Taxonomy (NCBI): domain Eukaryota; kingdom Metazoa; phylum Chordata; class Mammalia; order Rodentia; family Pedetidae; genus Pedetes; species Pedetes capensis. Next base: position 59,163 of record VMDO01000476.1, read on the forward strand.
CTGATGTGTAGAATCTCAATGTTTATGCACTCCATTTCCCTTTTGATGATTTCTAATTGTCCTAGATTTATAGTAAATATATTCCACATTCCAATTATTAATGGATGTCTACAGTTTTTCCTTCTCATTTTGAGTCATGCCACATCAGCAACTGGAATTCCCTGGGACTTTACTCCATTCTCATCATTAAAGTCGATTCTAGTTTGAGGAGGCAACTCTTCCCCAGTCCTGTTTTGAGCACCTTCCATCCTGGGGACTCATCTTCTAGCACTATATCTGACAGTGTTTCTCTGCTATTCACAGAGTTTTCAATGGCTAATTGTTTTGAGAGTAGGTGAGCCAGTTCCTTCTCCCTAGTCTGTCTTGGTCTGGAAGCTCAGCTGAAACCTGTCCACCATGGGTGCCCCTGCTGGTGTCTGTAATACTGGTGGCAGCCTATGCCACCTGCATAGTAAAGGCTGATGTAATGGTTTGAATATGAAATGACCCCCACAGGCTCATATATTAAATGCTTGGTACCTGCCTCATGGCACTATTTTGGGGGGTTATGGAAGATTTGGAAGGTGGGGTCCAGCCATGGGAAACAGGTTCTGGTGAGTATGTCTTTGAAGATTCTACCCAGACCCTGGTCTCCTCCTCTCTCTGTTTCCTGTCCATCATGTGGTGAAGAAGGTCTTCTGCCAAACATGCTCCTGTAGCCATGATGTTCTGCCCAAGCACATGGGATCAAGCAACCATGGACTGAACTCTCTGAAAACATGAGAAAAATAAATCCCACCCCCTTATATTGTTTCTGTCAGGAATTTTGTCACAGCAATGCAAAAATCTGACTAATTAGCAAGAATCATCATTAGATGCAAAATGTAATAAGAACAGGATTCTTGTAAGGTCTTCATGTATTTCTCTACAGGTTGCTTATTAGACGCAAAGGGAAAAAATAACTATATATCTTATTCTAATCAGGATACTGTAACAAGAAACCATGGACTGGGTAGCCAACGAACAATAGGAACTTATTTTTCACAGTCATGGTGGCTACGAAGTTCATGATAGAGGCACTGACAGATTTAGTGTCTAATAAGAGCCCACTTCCTTATAGATGTTGCCTTCTTGCTGTGTTTTCAGTGGTGGTAGGGACAAGCAGGGCTGGGATTTAGCTCAGTTGGTAGAGCGCTGCGCTGCAGTCTCTGAGGTCCTGAGTTCAATTCCCAGCACCGCAAAAATGGGAGAAGGGCCTGGCAATCCACTCCCAAGGCAATCCCGAAACAGTCAGCCAATGAAAACCCTATTAGGGTTGCTATGAGTCGGATACCAACTCGACGGCACCTAACAATAACAACAAGGGACAAGCAAGCTCCATTGGCCTTCTTATATAATGGCACTAATCCCTTTGTAAGAGCCCCTGTGATCTAATCACTTCCCAAAGGAGATGTCCACTGCTTCATATCACCTTGGGGGAAAGGTCTTATGGAGAACATTCTTTCTGTCTTAATCTGTTCCTGCCATAATAGAATACCTGAGACTAATTTATAAAGAACAGAAATTTACTGCTCACAGTTCTGGATGCTGGGAAGTTCAAGATCAAGATGCTAGCAGGTTGCCTGTCTGGCGGGGGCTGCTCTGTGCTTCAAGACAGTGCCTTGTTGCTATGTTCTCTGGAAGGGAGGAGTGCTGTGTCCTCACATAGCAGAAGAGCAAGAGAACTTAACAGTGTGTGCAGTCTCTTTTATAAGAGCCAAATGCTCTTGAGAGGGCCTAATCACCTCCTAAAGGACCCATCTCCTAATACAATTACATTGGCAATTAAGTTTTAACACTTGAATATGGAAAGAGATACATTCAAACCACAGCACAGACCTAATGCCATGCATGGCAAAAATCCAGCACCTTAGTAGGAGACAAAAATTAGCATCACCTGTGAAGGACAGAAGAACATTGTGTGACTCAAATAAGACACGCTGGCGACACAATATCTCATATGTAACATTCCTGTCAGGCATGCATAACCTAAATCTAATCAGAAGGAAACAGCAGAAAAATGCCTGTTAAATAATGCTGGATAGGAGCAGGGAGACTATATTCTTCAAAAAAGGCCATGTTATAAGACAAAGGAAGGCTGTGGGAATGTTTAAGATTACAGAAGAGTAAAGAGAAGGATATCCCATATGTAATATCTGATGCTAGACTCCATCCTGTACTAGAAGGGAAAAATACTGTAAAGGACATTATTGGGCCAATTGACAAAATTGGATACAGATGGTAGATTAAAATTTCATAGAAATATTAAATTTATTGGTTGATAACTGGACTGTGGTTATGTAAGAGAATATCTCTAATCCTTAGGAGGTACACACTGAAGTATTTAGGCATAAAAGGGAGCAATGTAAGTTATTCTCAAATAGTTCACAAAAAAGTTATGCTACTTGAGCGTGTATGTTGGGGTGGAGTTGGGTAACAAGGAGCAAATGAAGCAGGTGGATGACATGTTATCAGTAGGGAGTCTGGGTAAAGGATCCAGGGGGTATATTGTTTTTCTTACAATTTTTCTTTTGTTTATTTATTTTGTTGTTGTTGTTGTTTGTTTTCTGGTACTTGGGGTTGAACCCAGGGAATCAGGCTTGCATGCTTTGCAAATGCTGGACCACTGAGCTGCACCCCCAGCCCATTGTTTTTGACTTTTTGAGACAGGGTCTCCCTAAATTACGCAGACTGCCTCTGGTCTCGAACTTGTGATCCTCTTGCCTCCACCTCCAGAGCCGCTGGGATTACAGGCATGCGCCACCACACCCGACTTCTTACAACTTTTTTGTGATCTTGAATTTGTTTCCAAATAAAATATTTTTTAAAAAGAAAAGGTACAGCATGACAGAGGGTGTTATGGACTATGAAGGAAAATAAAGCATAGTTGCAAATCTCAGCAATGAGAATGATGAGGGAAAACTTCTCCAGGAAAGGGATTGAGCCAGGTGCAGGAGCAATCCACGTAGATATTTAGGGGGAAAGCATTCCAGGCAAGGGAAACAGTAAGTTTAAAGATGAGAACAAGCTTGCTTTAGTGACCGCAAGGAAGCTAAGGGAGGAAGGGAAGAGTAAGAGGAGATGAAGTCAAGTCGCAGATGCCTCCCCAGGTGAGCCTGACTGGGCAGCACCTGGGGAGGCATCTGAGAACCACTAGAGAAGAAGGAAAGCCTTGAGGGCTTTATGCAGAGGATTAACATGATGTGAAGTGTTTTCAACACTGTTTGCTGCCGTGAAAACAGATGGAACAAGAGGCAAGAGTCAGAAGCCAGGGAGCAGTACGTGGACTGCTGGAATCATCCAGATAAGAGATGATCTCTGGCTTAGACCCAGGGAAGGGGGCAAGTAGTCTGCACAGTGCTTGGATTCAGGCTGTATTTTAAAGCACTTGCTGATGGGTAGGAGGTGAGGCCCAGGAGGGGTGTTAGGGATGACTCAGAGGCTTTGGCCTGAACAGCAGCCACGAGATGGAATTACCATTAACTGAAAAGGGGGAGCCTGCAGGAGAAGTAGCCTCGGAGGATATATATGCTGGGGAATTGAGTTGTGGAGATGTGTAAGCCTCAGACACCCATTAGATATTGCAGTGGATGTGGAGCAAGCAGTATAGAAAGGAGTCTGGATTCCAGAGGAGAGGCCCAGGGTGGAGGGGAGACGTAAAGAGTGGATGAGGGCTCTGGAAATGAAGAGTGAATAGCAAAGAGAGACTGAGTGGGGTAGGATGAGAATTCGAAGAAGGTGGCATCCGGGAAGCTAAGCAAAGAAAGCGTATCAGAGAGGAAGGTGTGATCAGATGTGTCGATGCAGCTGAAAAGTCCATGTTGTTGTCAGGTGCTGTTGAGTAGGTATCCGACTCATAGTGCCCCTGCATACAACAGGAGAAACGCTATTGTCAGTGCTTCTCTGCTGTTCACAGGGTTTTCAATGGCAGATTGATTTTTGGGAGTGGGTTGCCGGTCTGTCTCCCAAGCCTACAGCACCTGGTGTTCCTAGGCGGTGTCCCATCCAAGTACTAACCAGGCCCCACCCTGCTTAGCTTCCAAGATCTGACAAGATTGGATGCTACAGGGCTACGGCTGCAGGCAAAAAGTCCATAGGAGTGGAAAATTGAGACTCAGCCCCAGGACTGAATGCTGTGCAGGTCACTGGGGTCCTGAAGAGAATCCTGAGTGGAGTCAGTTCAAGAGGGATTAAGAGGAGGGGAGTTGCAGACAGCAAGTATACACAGCTCTTTCAAGGAGTTTTGCTGTAAGGAGTAATGAACCAGTAGCTGGCAGAGAAATGGGATTTCGGGAGGTTTTTCTTTAGCTGAAAAAGGGGATCTAGATATTCTCCGCATGGTCAAGGCAAGTTTCTTTGCTGAAACTGCTAGAGGGTTCTTCATTGTCCCTATGTAAACAGGGCATCATTGTTACGCTTCTCTCCCTGGCCTGATGCTGCTGGAAGATGGACCCTTTAATGTCCCCCTGGATTAAAGCTTAATTTCCTGTCAAAGTGTCTTTATGTCTTGAAAGCTCTGTTCTCTCTGTTCCCAGATTCCTCCCTTTCCCTTTTCTCCTCTGGCCTTTTTCTACTACGATTTCATACCTGTACTCTCTAGTCCCACTCATGCCATGGCTCTTTCTTTGACTTCCTATATCCTAAGGAACCCCTCTTTACTTCTTTGGAAACTTTTCAAAAGTACTTAAGAACATTAATCTACACTTAGACTCCCAAGCTGAAGGTAATGAGGGCACCTCTAAATCCAGTCATTTGTTTGGTGATTTTGCTGTTAGGTGCCATCAGGTCAGTCCGATTCCTAGCAACCCTAATGGGGTTTTCAATGGCTAATTGTTTTGGGATTGCTTTGGGAATGAATTGCCATGTCTTTCTCCCATATTTTGTAGGTATCACAGAAGAGGAAATTTCAGGTGGTGCTATTGGTTGAAAGAAGGCATAAGATGATGAACTCTTAGAGAGAGAGAGGAAGGGACAAACCCAAGATAATTCTGAAGGAAGAACTAACAAGTCTTGTCGATAGTTGGGTACGTATGTGTCAAAATACTTAAACCCAGCACAACTTTTGATCTAGTAATTCTACTTCTAGGAATTGATCTAGGAAAAAAAGGTAACCATTCAAGGAGACTTAATATGTAAAAGGATATATATTTTTTTAATTTAATTAATTAATTTATTTATTTTTGCAGTACGGTTGGACCCAGGGCCTCACGCTTGCATGCTCTGCAAGTGCTGGACCACTGAGCTGTACCCTCAAGCCCATTTTTTTACTTTTTGAGACAGAGTCTTGCTAAATTACGCAGACTGCCTCTGGTCTCGAACTTGCGATCCTCCTGCCTCCACCTCCTGAGCCACTGAGATTACAGGTGTGAGCCAGTAAAAGGATATTTATCATAGAATTGTCCATAATTATAAAATATTGGATACATCCCAACTGTCAATAAATATACCATATCACATTTATACCATGGAATATCATGTAATCATCAAAATGATGAGAGATCAGCAGGAGTAAAAAAAAAGTATTTATGATGCAGTAAGTTACATAAAAAAGGTTATACACATACAGCCTAGACAGGTAGGTAGATAGACAGATGTACACACTTATAGAGGATATATCACATTAGTAGTGATTATGCACATTTCTGGTTTCCTTCTTAAAGTCTAATAACTTTGTATTGTTTAATTTAAAAAGTAGGAACAAGTAGTTTGCCAAGGAGTGATAGTAAAAGTAAGGGGAATAGATAGGATTGCCCAGGCAACAGACCCAGGGGATCCCAACTCCCTCTGCCTGCTCTATCTCCAGGAAGAAATATCTTGGCAGCAAGGAGCAACCACACATTTCCCTGTAGCCAAGGAGATATGAGTGAGATGCTTCTCTCTGAGGTGGTAAGCTTACAAAGTAAAAACCTCTGTCCTTTGTTGGGCCCTATTTCCTGCCTCCAGATGCAGTTGTACAAAGACGTGATGCTTGGGCTAGGTTCAATAGCTCACACTTGTGATTCCAGCGACTCAGGAGGAGGCAGGAGGATCTTGAGTTGGAGGCCAGAGGTAGTCAGAGCAAACCATGTCTCAAAATAAAAAATAGAAAAGGGGTTGGGGGCACATCCTAGAGGCAGAGCACTCACAAAATATGTGCAAGGCCCTGAGTTCAACCCTCCCCACCTCCCTGCGGGGGGCAGGGGGAACGCATGTGACATTTGGAGCTGCCATGGTGGCCAGATTGTCAACAGGAGAGAAAGGCGAAAGGAATCAGACACATGAATCAGAGCCCCATCTTCTTTTCTGTGAGATGAGACACATCTGGGTCACATAAGTGGTCATTTGTTGGGCCATTTGTTACTGCAGCTGAAGTCATTCTTAACTGACAAATAAATAGGAGTACAAAGTTCTTAGTGATTGTTGCGCTTCTTAGATCCATCGCATCACATAGAGGAGCCAAAGCACAGGTGGTAAGTGTGTGAGGAAGTAGAGGCACATTTCTGAGCGACATTCCTGAGAGGCTTGTGAGTGGCAGAGAATAAAGATGCAGTAGGGGTGCAAGATTCCTTCCTGTGCAATTGCTGTTGTCGTGGCTCTGGCAGGAGAGCTGAGAGACAGATCTTTTTTGAGCTTTCAATGTTCAAGCATATAGTACACACTCATCAAATGGTTATCACTATTCTGATCATTCCATGAAGTCATTCATGGAGATGTTATAATCTTTTGGTAAGCATTAGATGATCCAGAGGTCTATGAGTGAGACCAGAGTTTCTCCTCAGGTGCTGGGCACCAGGCCCACGGGCCCAAAAGTAAATATACAAATAGTCAAAGCAAGAGAGAACAAGGAAGAGTTTATTGAGAGGGAAGACAAATCCTCCAGAAGAACAGAGGGGATCCTGACTGGATAGCTGAGGTGGGGCTGTTGTCTAGAGGGTCCCTTTCATTGGACTGGACTTTGTGAGAGAGCTCTAGCAGATTGGTCCTCAGTTATGGGGAATAACTGTATGTTGACCCAATAGAGTTAAAGAGCAGTTGCTCTTATTGTTTCTACCTAGAGATTGATTAGCTAGCTGACTGCTGCCCAGGTCATGAGACTTGTTTTTCTTAGAAGAATGGGACTTGATCTGGTGACTATTGACCAAGTAACTACCTGTTTCCTTTGAAGAATGGGACTTAGGACAATGAAACTCCTGTGGTCTGATCAAAACAGGTAACCTAACAGGTTGCTTAGTAACTACCTTACCTCAATAGTTCCCTGTTTCCAGAGCCCATTTCCCTGAGCCTGCCTGAAATTTACTAACTCCTATCACTTGTCCATGGGCTGGGATTTGGCTCAGAGGTAGAGTGCTGCGCTGCAGTCTCTGAGGTCCTGAGTTCAATTCCCAGCACCGCAAAAATGGGAGAAGGATGTGGCAATCCACTCCCAAGGCAATCCCAAAACAGTCAGCCATTGAAAACCCTATGAGGGTTGCTATGAATCGGATACTGACTCGATGGCACCTAACAACAACAACAATATCACTTGTCCATAGACTTGTCCTAGCCATCTGTCCCATGCAGGCAGTAGAGTGTAATCAACACAAAGGACACTGGCTTTGGAGTCATATTGAATCCACTTACTTACGCATATACCCTTGGGCTGGACTCCTCTGAGTCTCAGTTTCCTCATCTGTCAATGGAGATTAAGAATTACCCACCTCACAGTGGTGGTGTGAGAAGTAAATAGATAATGCACAGAATGTTCTGGAGGCATTGGAATGACTGTACAGCTCAGGGGCAAACTCTGCAAATTGCCATCCAAACATCCTCTTCTTCCTTCTTTCTAACAGAACTTCACTTTGGTCCAGCCATCTTTCCCCTCCTACACAGGGAAACCCAGGCTTAGATTGCTTAAGTGGCATTTCTGAGGTCTCACAATCTAGTGAGGAGAAGAGATAGCATTTGAACTCAAGTCTTCTGACTCCCAGCCCATTGTTCTCTCTAGGACCTCCTCTGTGGGGGAATTAGCACATTTCCGACACAGGAAGATACCTGGGACTCAGGAGTCCTAAACTGTAGTCTGCTTCTTGCCAAGTGAGGGATCTAAGAATGAGACAGAAGCCACAAAATTTTTTACCGCCAAGCCTCAAAAGTCACATACCATCACTTCTACCATATTCTATTGGTCACACAGACCCGTTGATAGACTGGGAGTAGAGACCACACAAGAGTATGTGATTCCCAGGAGGTGAGGACCACTGAAGTGATTCCAGGAAGCTAGATCATCTTCCCATTATAATGAAAATAGTTTTGACATTACAAATTTCCTAAAAGAGCTTGGGGACCCCAAAGGGGCCCACACACCATGCTATGAGATCACCAATATATGTAATTTATGCTGCTGTTTTGGAGAGGATTCTCAGATCTACCTCCCCTTTGCAGATTTGTCTGTTTGATTTCACTTGTTGTTAGGTGCCATCAAGTCGGTCCAACTCATAGCGATCCTATATACAACAGAAGAAAACACTACCCTACACTGTGCCATGCCTGGAACTATATCAGCGCTTCTCTGCTGTTCAGAGTATTTTTGATGGCTGATTGTTTTGGGAGTGGGCTGCTGGGTCCTTCTCCCAAGCATACAGCACCTGGTATTCCCAGGCACAAACCTGCTTTGCTTCAGAGATCAGATAGTATCAAACACCAGGGTGGTATGGCTGTAGACAGATCTTACTGTAGAGACAAATCAGGAGCCAGACTGCTTAATCTACCCAGTATTTTGCATCTGAGGATGCCAGAGGGAGGGTCCTGGAAGAGCAGCATAGTTGTGCATCAAGTCAGATTCACAAAGTGTCATGTGGTCATTCTGAACTTTATCATACATTTTTGCATCTATCAGTTTATCTTAAATTTTCTTAACTACAGTAGTCACTCCGTTGTCTGTGGTTACATTTTCCACTGTTTCAGTTACCTGTGGTCAAGATGGGTGAGTACAAGACAATCTGACAACAGCCATACCACCCTGGCATCTGATCTTGTCAGGTCTCAGAATCTAAGCAGGGTTGGGCCTAGTTAGTCCTTGGATAGGAGACAGCCTGGGAATACCAGGTGCTATAGGCTTGGGAGGAGGACCCAGCAGCCTATTTCTGAAACAATCAGCCATCAAAATCCCTATGAATAGCAGAGAAGCACTGACAATAGTGCCAGGCATGGCACAGCGTCAGGGAGTGTTTCATTCTGTTGATGTAGGGTCACTAGGGGTCGGCCCTAACTTGATGGCACCTAACAACAACAAGGTGTGGTAGTACATACCTTTAAGTGGAGAGACTCAGGAGGGTGAGGCAGGAGGATTGCAGGTTTGAGGCCAGAAGCAGCCTGTGCAATTTAGCAAGACCTTTTCTTAAGCATTAAACAACATAAAAGGGACTAGGGGTGTAGCTCAGTGGTAGAGCACCTGCCTACCATGTATGAGGCCCTGCGTTCAACCCCCAGTACTGAAAAAAAAAAAAGATACTCTGAGAGAGCTCACATAACTTTTAATACCAGTATATTGATTACAGTTATAATTGTTATATTTCATTAGCTATTGTTAATCTCTCACGGTGCTTAATTTATATATAAAACTTTAAAGCCAGGTGTGGTGGTGCACACCTATAGTTCCAGCACTTGGGAGGCTGAGGGCTGGAGGATCAATGTGAGTTTGTGCCAGCCTTGTTTACATAGTGAGTTCCAGGACAGCCTGGGCTACACAGTGAGACCGTGTCTCAAACACACACATACAACTAGCTTTATCACAGGTATCTACATACATGAAAAAAACTTAGTATGTATAGGGTTTAGAACTATCCATGATTTCAGGCATCCACAGATGGTCTTAGAATGTGTTCCCCAGAAATTAAGGGGAGAGACTACTATATTTTCAATCCAAATCATTTTCTCACCTAATTCATTTCACAAATTACCAGAATCAAGAGATGATTTCTTTCATTTGTCTTGAAAGGCACTGGCTAAGTGTTCCCAAGACAGGCTTGATTTCTACATGCTAAGACTTGGCAAATACTCCCATGCACTCTCATCCAAACATTTTTGTTCCCTTTCAGCATAGTCTTGATATTTTTAGCGGGTGATAGAGTTGTGCTGTGCCCTTGTGGTCACATTGGTTGTGTCCACTGGGTAGACATTATCCTCCAATGACCTTGACTAGTGGAGCTACAGCCCAGAGCCTGCACTCAGCCACGCTGAAGTGTAGAGTGTGACAGGCCCATGGTGTTTTATTTTCTAAAAATGTTTGCTGCAATAACTGTCCAAGTCCAGGGGCCCAGTGAGTTTTCTGTACAGCTTCTTTCTCCCCTTCTTACAGCAGTAAATGTCCTCCTCTGGCCTGTCATGTCTCCTATTCCATGAGGTTCTGGTGGGCCTGACAATCATACTCTCCTTTCTTTGGTCAAAGAGATTAGTCTAGGGAAGTATAAAAACCAAGTTGGGGTTGCTAGGGTCTGGAATTGCTTTCAGGGAAAGACAAATAGGAAGGTCCCTTTGCCTCTCCTGTCAGAAAACTGAAAATAAGGCTGGAACTGCTTGCAGCCATGTTTTCTGTTGCTACACTCAGTGGGTGAAAATGTAGCCAAACAAGACCAACAGAGCCAAGAATAAGATAAATACAGATGCAGAAAGCTTGAGTCTCTGGATCTGCTCCTGCCTGAGGCTAGTTCCAGCTTCCTTTGGTATGTCTCTAGGAATGCCAGTACTGTTAGGTTGCTACCACTTACTCATCAAAAGGGCCTCCAGACAAGTGACTCTTTGGGCCCTAATTATATTGTGTAGAATCTGCTCCCTGAAGGAGCTTGTTGAGAGAAAAGAGCAAAGGGCTGAGAATGCAGGGAAGATCTATAAAGAGAACAGAGAAGGGGCTGGCCAGAGCCAAGAAACAGCATTTCATGGAAGCTGACAATGGAATAGTTTTAATTTGGGAGGTGGGAAACGCATTCCCATGGACTTGGTAGGAATATAAATTGGTACTTTTAGGGAAGTTGACAGTCTCTTAAGATTTGAAATGTTCTTGCTCTTTGAGCCAACAATTCTGCTCAAAGCAGCATTGTTTGCTGTGGTTTAAAAAAGCTGGCAATAATCTCACATATTTGCATCATCAATAGAGGACTGGTTAAATATATTGTGGAACTATGTCCAAGTTCTATTAAAGGAAAACATTGTCTAAGACTATGTAAAGCATTTGTTTAGAGACATATGTTTAGTATGTGCAAAGAAGCAAATTTGGAGGACCACACGTGGGATATTCAGCACTGATTACTGCGGGAGAGGAGTGGAGGCAAGAAATCTCACTTTTTGTCTCTACGAGCCTGTCTTAATTTGACATTCATTTTTGTTCTGCTTCTGTTGCCATAAGTAAGTGGCATAATGTTTCCATCTTTTATCATTAGTAGAAAGTTTTCTGAGTTCTAGTTTTCTGACCTCATCGGTTCATTCACTCATTCATTCATTTGATCAATGGAGTGTCTGAGTAGCATTGAGCTCTTCTTGGTGCAAAGCAAAATCACCACCCTCACAGATTTTATAGGATTGTTTGTAAAAAACAAATATCAGATGGTGATGTTGGGTAAATTAGCTTAGATTTTAACAGGCAATATGGAGGAAAAAGGGATTGAAAATGACTTTTGCACTCAGCCATGAAGGATGAAGCCATGTGCGTGTGTGAAACAAATCTTTTAAAATCACTGAAATGACATTTTCTGGTGGACTCTACACCCTAATCCAGGATCAGTAGCTGTATGAGCCCAAAGGCAGACTATTCTAGGACATCCATCTATGAGCCCATTCTTTTGAAAGTACTGGCAAGTCCATTAAATACTTTTACAATACGAAAACACCAGGTATAGGGCATTTCTCCCTTCCCCCAAGGCACAAATTCCACTATAAAAATCACATTTGACCTTAAACCTGGGCAACAGCTCTCCTCTATTGCCTGCCTTCACTTCTCCAAAGTATATTTAATAAACCTTGTCTATATTCTCTATGGGCTGGGATTTAGCCCAGGTGGTAGAGCACTACTCTGTAGTCTCTGAGGTTCCAAGTTCGATTCCCAGCACCACAAAAATGGGAGAAGGATGTGGCAATCCACTTCCTAGGCAATCTCAAAATAATCAGCCATTGAAAACCCTATGAGGGTTGCTATAAGTTGGACACAACTCAATGGCACCTAACAACAACATATTCTCTACTATATCTTCTGTCAGGTATAAATTCTTTTATATGTTGAATACACCAAGGGAGATTTGTTGCCAGATTCCCAGACCTGTGCTCCCCGGTAAGTAGTGAGTGTTACAGAGAAACACAGAGGAAAAGAAGGGGGATAGAATGTTGGAGGTAGGGATCGAAGGCTCCTACAGCATACAAAGCATCAGAGAAAGCTTCATTTGCAAGGCAACAAGGAAGGGAGGAAGGAAACCATGCAGCTCTTGGGAAAGCATCTTCCAGGCACAATGGATAGGAAGCATAAAGTCCTAAGGCTAAAGTGTGCTTGATGAGTTTGAGACCCTAGGGAAAACTGAGGCTGGAAGGAGCCAAGAGAAATCAGCAGATATGAGGGGAAGGAGAGGCAGAGTGCCTGTGGGCTTGAGTCCACTGAGAGGAGAAAGCTGTAGAAGGATTTGGACCAACTTTAAAATGATCTCTTGGGTTGATCTGTCTAGACTGGAGAAGAGGGAACAGGTGGACCAGCTAACAGTTATTGTAAATGATCTGTTGTTGTTGTTGTTAGGTGGCATGGAGTTGGGTCCGACTCCTAGTGACCCTCATAGGGTTTTCAATGGCTGATTGTTTCAGGATTGCTTTGGGAGTGGATTGCCAGGTCCTTCTCCTGTTTTGGGGGGCCTGGGTCCTCAGAGAGTGTGGGGAAGTGCTCTACCAACTGAGCTAAACTCCAGCCCGCAAATGATCTAGGCGAGAGAAAATGGCTTGGACTATGATGGTACAATGGGCTGGGTTCTAAATGTAGTCTGAAGGTAGGCTGAGCAATTTGTTGGATGAGATGGAGGCACGAGAGAAAGGTCAACAGTGCTTATGACACAGGGCACAAGATAAAGACTGGCAGACCCTGAAAACAATCCTTCTCCCAGGCCTGTCTGAGGCCTAAGACCACTGAGCTGTCTAGATCAGCTTCGCAAACTGGTGCTTTGAGTTAGAGGAGGTGGAGGACAGAATGAGGGAGAGAGGGTGGAGGTTTGGGGTTCTGTCCCAGTGGATAGCCCCATGCTCCCATGGGCAGCAAACCCTACCCCGGAACAAGATAGGGGTGGTCACAGCCATAGGATGGCAGGGCAGACTGGATGCTAAGTGCCTTGACACAATTTGGGGAAGGAAGAAAGAAAAAAATAAGTAACCCACCATGGCAAGAGAAGATGCATAGCCAGATATAATTTGATTTAGAAAAACTAAGTACTGTGCTTTTCCCATATTTTGAGGAGCAGATCAAGGCCCATCATATTTTATAATGTTTCATTTTTGCTTTTTAAGACATACCCATACATTCTCAAATCTAAGTACCACATCATCCTAAATTATTGCATTGTATGGTTTTTACAACATGTGCAGCAGTTCTATCATTTTCTCCCAAACCAGCTCTCCACTGTGAATCTAATCCATATGCAAATCTAATCTGCATCTGCTGTTTTAGCCCTTTAGAACATCGAAAGGGTGTGGCTTAGATTTGAGAGCATATAGTATATGCATAATTTTTGTTGTCATGACAAATAACATTTTAGAAAGCAAGGTGAAATGGTCAACAGTAATCAATTTAGAGAGGGTCACAGAGTTTGGTAAAGTAGGAAAAAGTAAGGTGGGAAGTGGTGTATTCAAGACCAGAGAGAGGGGGAGAGATGAGAAATTGAAGTAGATACCACAAGCCTCATTTGGGATGCTTGGCAAAGGAGGAAAAGAACCAATGAATGGCAAGGTCAAACATATGCCACACAATTCTGAATAAAGTTTATTATTAAATAATATGTACAGCAAAGGTAGTAATTCAACACATCTATTTATCAAATCAATCCACTGCAATAAAAAATAAATGAACAGAAAAATCTGTGTCTCTATAGTACATGCGCTCAGTGTGTAATTTAAATGATAATACTTTAAATTAATTGGTTATAAAGAATATCAGTTATTTTTCTTTCAGAATAAAGCTTTTTTTGTAGTAACCTATTCCAGCAATAGAATTTCATACTATTGCAAATAAACAGGATTGCAGAAAAAATTAAAAAGGTAAAAGAAAGCAACTGTAACTGATTATAGTTACCTTCTCTTCCCTAGAGAATAATTATAAATTTTAACAGTTTCCAATGGCTATTTTTGTGCTAAAAGTCTGTAGGTGAGTTATTTGAAATTCCTTCATTTAAATAAAATGCAAAAAAAAAAAAAAAAAAAAAAAAAAAAAAAAAAAAAAAAAAAAAAAAAAAAAAAAAAAAAAAAAAAAAAAAAAACCCCAAAAAAGAAAAAAAAACCTTCATGACTTCCTTATCTTATTCCCCTTCCGTTCAAATTTTTAAAATTATTTTTCTATACAAGGTAGGTACATGGGCTATACAAAGTTAAATATACACATATATACAGTCCCACTTTCTCAAGCACATGATTTATTTTTTTTTAATCTTTTTCTGATCCCAGAGAGACTGCAAAAAAGTAAGTAGATTCGGGCTTGCCTTTACCTGGAAGCATGGCTAATATATCAAAATGTGTTGCAAGGCATGCCGCCAGTTAGTTGCACTTGCTATTAATAAACCTGTATAAACATTTCAGCATAAAAATAGGTACTTTATATTACCAAATGTCTGAAGACAAAAGAGTAATTGGAAACCTTTGTTCCTTATTTTGTTATACATAGGAAGCTGAAGTGATGCAAATTTTAACATATGATTTTATTAAAGCCGGGCAAACTGGTGAGGCATACCTGGATTTCAGAGATATACAAATGCTTCATGAGGCTGGAATCATATGCAAATGTGGCTTTACAAATTGGTTTTACTTTCTAGCTGTATTTAAAGAGGTGTTCAAAATTACCTACTTAATCAAGAAGCACCTCTCAAAAAACTAATAGATAAGATCACATTATTAATGGTTTGCATCTAAGAAAGACCAGGAAATATATTAGCCAATATAAGGATTACACTCTAAAATAAGTGAAATGCTGCCGTGCAAACTGCACGTGCATATGCATTTTTACTACATTCCCTCAGAGAGGGACACAGTAATACAGCAGGGTCCTTGGATGGTGTAGGAGACCTTCCAAAGCAATAGGTCATATAGTCATTGGGTCCTAGAGAAATTTGAGAAGGTTCCTTTTCCCAGGAAACCACCTCTCTGACAGTTCCACATCCTTTTCCCTTGGGATTAAGGCTCTGCTCTGTCCCAGTTAAAAACAAAGTCTCTGGGAAGAGTTAACACATTCCTTTTATCAGTCATTTATACTTTAGTGTGAATGAATCAGTGGCAGCTTCTTTCCTGAGAGCCCCCTTGAAAGAAAGTTAGGGAGAAAGTGATGGTATTGCAGGTGACTGGTGGGTGGCAGGAAGCTGGTGGGATCCTAAGATGCATATGTGGGACACCAACTGAGGCAGAGGCACTAAAGATAAATTTTGCCTACTTGTGAAGACTCCAGACTTTGGGACAATGGTCCTGTAGTAATTTCAAGCTATAATGCAGAGAGCCAGGGGTTCCACCTGGAATTGCTATTCCTATTCATGACATTGGACATATATTTGTGGGTAGGATAAGAGTTTGAGTATTTCCATCCATAAACTACCCTCAGATAAAGGTTCTCCTAGCATCTTCACTGTTCAGAAGTGAACTAATGGAGATAGAAATATGGCAATGCTTTCTAGGACCCCTCCAGGGGAAATTCATCTCTTCCTCTCACACCCTTCTTAGCACATATCACAGTCTCTCTCCTATTTCCGATTTGAAGTTCCTATTTCTATGTGTCTTCCCACTCACCTCCAAATTCCTGGTGGGCAGGGAATGGGGAAAGTCTGTCTCTGTGTCACTAAGTGATCTTAGAGAGAGCCAGTAAAATTCTTATTACAACTTGGACAGAGTAGTGACTAAGCACCCTGGGTATCGCAGAGGCTCCCTCGGATCTAGTGCCCCCCAAAACACAAAATCCTGGTGGCCACCAGCAGGGGCAAAATCGCTGCATGACTCTAAGGCCACCATATCCACACGTCAGCTCTGAAGGGAAGACTTGCCAGGTGCATCAGGACTCAAAATCCTGGGGGTAAAACTGGAGACATGGGGTCCCTTCTAGGCCTGGAACGTGCCTTATGCATATGAGTATCCAGCGGCCAGCCAGTGTGCATCGGAGCATATTAAATGAATCACTAGAAACCACTGTGGATTTTCAGAGTAGGCCTGCCAGTCCAACACTGTCCCAGCCAAAGGCCACAAAAGAGAGGTTAGCAGCGTGTTCTGATAAATGCAGCTGCCCTTTCCTGCAGGTGACTATTTATAAAGCCAGTGATACAGGAAAGGAACGCACTGTAAGTGACTTCCAGAGCGGCAGGGCTTCTTGATTTAATCACTTGGAAATACAAATGTAACCTATCTCCCTGGCCACCTGCTCCCCAATCTCAGGACAAATCTTGTGTGCTTTTCTGGCTGACCACAAGAGCAGTCAAGAGCAATGTGGCACAGCAGGCTGAATGCCAGGGTGCCTGGTTTGCCTCCATTCCTCACCTGGATCTTAGCAGGTCCCACTGTTGAGGGACAGCCTCTACTGGCATTGCAGGGCAGCTGGGGATGAAAGCTTGGGGCGTCTGGAGCATGGCTGGGATCTTCCTGCTTGGTCTATGAGGGATGCTTCCGGCTCACAGACCCCTTTGAGATGGCAACGGGTTAAAGCTGGGCAGCAAGAAGCATTTCTGGCTAACTCAGCTCCTGGACTGTACTCCATGTCTGATTGCCTAAGAGGTGGTGGGGAGGGGAGACCTGGAGCAGCTTCCAAAAGCAGCTAAGTAAATATGGATTTGCCTCATTCTTTTCCCTCAGCACATGGTTCAGCCCTGATACACAGTAAGCTTAGACAGGCTTCGGTTCTAAACATAACATTTCTTTGTTCCTCTTTTACTTCTTACTTTATCCACTGGATTAATTTTCCTACTGACTCAACATTTAAATAAAGAGACCAGTTCATGAATTATGCTTCATCCTCCAATAAAAATAATCTCTGTGGCTTTCAGTCTTCTTATAGATATAAAGGTTTTACATAGTTGCCTGGAAAAGTACCAAACTGCCTTGTCCTTCTTGAAGTACCTATAAAAAAGAACATATACACAAAGTGAGAAAACCCACCCACTGAATTCAGGGAGGGCCCTGCTGAGATTTCTGCTGGAATGTCCCTCCATAACAATCCCACAGCTTGTAGACTAGCATATGGTTGCTAAAGCACCTTCTTCTATCTTATCTCATTTAGGCTTCAAAATGGTGAGGAGAAGCAAAGTAAGTATTTAGAAAATTCCTATTTTTTAGATGGCAGAGCCCAGGCTCAGAGAGCTTAGTAACACTTCTGAGGTCCCTAGGCTTAGTAAGTGCCAGAGGTAGAATCTGAACCCAGGTCTTCTGATGCCCAGCCCCTTCCTCTTCCTAACATTTTTTTTTTTTTTTTAACTTTTTGAGACAGGGTCTTGCTAAATTACACAGACTGCCTCTGGTCTCCAACTTGCAATCCTCCTACCTCTGCCTTCTGAGTCGCTGGGATTACAGGCATGAGCCACCATGCCCCGCACTAAGATATTTCTATACATGCATTTTGTTGTACATTGCTCAGGTTCACTGCCCCCATTACCCTCTCATGACACCCCCATCCCCTTCCTCCCTACCTATGGTCCCCTGCTACTTGCAGGTCTTATTGGTGTATATATCTATCTGTATTTATCTATCACATACATATACTTAGTTACATACAAATTTATATATCCAGATTTTGCCTTAAAGGTAAAACATGATTATTTCCCTTCACTTCCCCTATTGCCCCTTCTTGTTACTTCCTCCCCCTTCTCTTTAATCTCTTATCTCTTCCTACAGGGGCCCTGCCTGCTTTCATGACCTATATATCTTAATATTAAGTATATATTGAAATATAACATCCATATCTGAGAGAAAGTATGTGATGTTTATCTTTCTGAGTCTGGTTTATTTTGCTTAAGATGATGATCTCTAGTACCATCCATTTTCCAGCACATACCATAATTTCACCCTTCCTTATGGTTGATTAAAACTCCATGGTGTGTATGTGTGTGTGTGTGTGTGTATATATATATATATATATATATATATATATATATATCTCACATTTTCTTTTTCCATTCATCTGTTGATGGACATCTAGGTTGATTCCTTATCTTGCCTACTGTGAATAGTGCCACAATAAACGTGGATGAGCAGGTATCTCTATGGTACATTGACTTACATTCCTTCAGGTACATACCCAGAAGTAGGATAGCCCGGTCATAAGGTAGTTCTATTTTTAGTTTTTCAAAGAACCTCCATATTGATTTCCATAGTTGCTACACCAACTTGCATTCCCACCAGCAATGTACTAGGGTTCCTTTCTCCCTGCATCCTCACCAGCATTTACGATTGTTTGTTTTGTTGATGGTAGCCATTCTGGCTGGGGTGAGATGGTATCTCAGTGTAGTTTTGATTTACATTTCCCTGATGGCTAAGGATCCAATACTTCTTTTTGGAAGAATTAGCACATGGATTCAAGAAAAGAAGATAGCTGGGATTTAGAATTTCTCAATTGTACAGTTTCCACCAGTCCACTGAGTGGGGATATACATCAAAAGGAAATGCCTCGCAGGAGCCTGGGCCACAGCCTAACACCTGACTCCCTGTCCTTGCTACCAATCTTGTTAGGGTTGCAGTAAGCCCTCTGGGAACGAGGCACTTGCTAGGCTGCTCCTAGGCTGGATGAGCTAGTCCCTAGCCTGGGGCCTCCCTAGGGAGTCTCTCTCAGCAGCAGGAGTGCATGAGATATACGGTGCCATTACCATCCTCTATTAGAAGACATCACAATTTGATCACTGCCTGTGTCTGTCAGCTTGTCATGCTGTGGGGGCTTGTGTGTTGTTGTGATGCTGAAAGCTATGCCACCACTATTTCAGATACCAGCAGGGCCACCCATGGTGGGTAGGTTTCAGCTGAGCTTCCAGACTAAGACAGACTAGGGAGAAGGACCTGGCAGCCTACTCTAGAAACAATTAGCCATTGAAAATCCTATGAACATCAGAGAAGCACTATCAAATATAGTGCTGGAAAATGAGCCCCCCAGGCTGGAAGGCATTCAAGAACTGACTGGGGAAGAGTTCCCTCTTCAAAGTAGAGTAGATCTTAATGACAGGAATGGATTAAAGCTCCTGGGACCTCTGCTGATGTGGCATGACCCAAAATGAGAAGAAACATAGTAACTGCAACAATGGGCTCAAACACAAAAAGATTGTGGGTATGGCACAAGGATGGGTAGTATTTTATTCTGTTGTATATGGAGTTGCTATCAGTCAGATCCGATTCCATGGCACCTAACAACAACCACCCTTTTCCCAGCTGGCTTGGATTTGGCTTCAGAATCCTCTTGAACACAGCATCTCAAGTAGCCATGACCAAGTGGGTTGGAATCATTGTCAAAGGGGAACTTCTAAGCTAAAAAGAATGTGTCAAGTCTAAGAACACATGAGATATCTAGTTGAAATTCTAGGGAGGATGGTTGAAGGTTGCAGAGAACTGGGATGGTAAGGCCCAGAGATGGTAAGGAGCTCACCTATGCTCCTAATACCTCATCAGCATCTATTCTTACTGTTATTGTTGTTAGATGCCATCGGGTCAGGTCCAACTCACAGTGACCCTATGTACAACAGAATGAAACACTCCTCAACACTGTGCCATGCCCAGCACTATTGCTTCTCTGCTATTCACAGGGTTTTCAATGGCGGATTGTTTCAGGAGTAGGCTGCCGGGTCCTTCTCCCAAGACTAGCACCCAGTATTCCCACGTGGTCTCTCATCCAAGTACTAACCAGGCCTGACCCTGCTTAGCTTCCAAGATCTGACAAGATCAGATGCCAGGCGGGTATGGCTGCAAGCAAAATGTGACAACTTTCTTTCCACAGTGTTACTGGATAGTAGAGGGTGCTATTGGTGTGTATGTTTTTGTTGTTGTTGGGTGCCATCAAGTCAGGTCCAACTCATAGCAACCCTATA
This sequence comes from Pedetes capensis, assembly GCA_007922755.1. Lineage (NCBI taxonomy): Eukaryota > Metazoa > Chordata > Mammalia > Rodentia > Pedetidae > Pedetes > Pedetes capensis. Next base: position 79,400 of record VMDO01000476.1, read on the forward strand.
TACAACAGAACAAAACACTGCCTGACACTGTGCCATGGCCAGTACTGGGATGCCTGCACAAGCAAACTGGTGTCCCTCTACCACCCAAATGAAAATGGAAATACTCCTGTAAGTATTTAATAGCTAATGCATACTAGAGCTGCATTTTTTTTTTTTGAAACAGTTTCGCTATATAGTCCAGGCCAGCCTCAAAATCCTCCTGCCTCAGCCTCTCAAGTGCTAAGTAGAACTGCAGTCTCTAATATGGTAGCTACACATGGAGACCAAGCAATTGAAATATAGCTAGGGTGAAATAAGCTGAGCTGAAATTGGAGAATATGTGCCAGATTCCAGACTTGAAAAGAATATAAAATATGTCACTAAATTTTTATATTATGTGTTCAAATCATAATATTTTGAATGCATTGGGTTCATAAAATATTAGAATTAATTTCAGTGATTTCTTTTTCCTTTGTCAGTGTGACCTCTAGAAAACTTTAAATTTCACACATGGCTTATGTAGTGTGTCTATCAGATCGCACTGCACTCCTGTGGCCGCTGATGTCCTAGATCTATTTTTTTTTTAGTACTGGGGGCAGAACCCAAAATCTCACACATACTTTGCAAGCACTCTACCACTAAGCTGTACCCCATCTCCTTCTTATTTATTTTTTATCTTTAGATAGAGTCTTGCTAAGTTATGCAGGCTGCCTCTGGCCTTGAATTTGTGATCCTCCTGCCTCCCTCTCAAGTTGCTGGGATTACAGTGTGCCTTCTGAGCCTGGCCTCTATCTGCCTTTCTTCTGAACAAAATGCCTCAGGGGAGTGAGGGTCTTGGGGCTCTAAGGGTTCTAACAGGATGGATTGCTTTCCAAGAGGCTGGTGAGACCAAGGCAAATGTGTCTGGCATCCTGTTCATGCTAAGCCTTGCTGTTCTCATCACTCAGCCCCGACACTGTTTTAGCAAAACTTTCCCAGAGAGATCAGGGAAGAGTTGTTCTTTAGAAAGGAGGGGAAAATCAAGGAAAAGAGTCTGTGGCTCCCAATGTTATATTCTGAGCAGAAAGGACATAGGCTTGGAGAGAGGTGAGTAGCCTGAGTTCAAATCCTGGCCCTGTCATTTGCTACCTGGGTGACCTTGAGAGTTACTTGACCTTGTTGGCTCTTATTTTCTGAATCTGATCAAATAAGGATAATTCTTGTCTTTCAGGACTGTTTGTGAGAAAACATCAGTAAAAGCATAAAAGCATAACAAGTAGTGTTTGGGTTGTAATTAAATTTCAATTTTTTTTTTTTTTTTTTTTTTTTTTTGAGACAAGGTCTTGCTATGGAGCCCAGGCTGGCCTCAAAATTTCTCGAGCCTCCTGCTTTAGTGTCCTGAGTTGTGGGATTACAGGTGTGTGCCACCACACCTGGATCAATAAATATGGATCTTTTTCTCCCATTCCTATGAAGGCAAATCCTTTGTAGTTAATTTTTGGGTTTTATTTTTTGGAGAGGAGCGACTTAGGGGAGCAGTGCTAGGGATCAAACCCTGGGCCTAGCACTTTAAACAAACACTTTACCATGAGCTTTACACCTAGTCCTCCTCTGTTTTAATTGGGCAGGTTGCTTTGCTTAAAGTTATTAAAAGGCTATAATAAACAAGGTCATTGGAATACCCACACATATGTTTGAGATTCATGGCATAGACCTAGGCTTAAGTTGAAATTTTCTTGTGTTCTTTCACAAGAGCTTTGAACATAAAATTTCTAAGTGTAAAACAGACATGTACACAACACAAATGTAAAGTGAAACCCAATTAATAGCCATAATGAATTCGACAGCTGGCCTTCCATGTGGCAAATTTTAGCATATTTGGCTTTTAGGCCTAACAGTAATACCCCCATCTTAATAGCAAACATAAACGGAATGGCCCAGTATGCCTGGCGCTGAGAAGATTGCTTTCTGTGCAGAGAAGACTTCTTTATGCATGGCTCATCACTCCTTCCATACACAACTAGGAAGAAAAGCTTGATGAGATTCTTACCAACAAACCATCCATCGTCACATTTTTCCATGACATCAACAATATCTCCATCACGGAGTTCCAACTCATCATCATTCTGTGGTATATAGTTATATAATGCTTGGTAGCTAAATCTACAAATAAGAAAAATGAATAGTAAGTGACTCATGATGATAGGATTAAATAATGAGTTTTTAAATCCCATTTCTGTTAACATTTTGGTAATGTTTCCTGCTTATCAGTAAGGATAAAGGCATTTTGTTGACAATTTCTTTAGTAATTTAACATGTAGAGAAATGCATTAAACATATAAATTAATTAAGGTTGACAGGGATGGGGAATTCCTGACAAGCAAGTTATGATCAATCCTCTTATTTTAGTGGACCTTAATGATAAGAAATGGAGTAAAGCCCCTAGGACCGCCATTTGCTGATGTAGCGTAACTCAAATGAGAAGAAATAGTGGCTGCAACAATGGGCTCAAACATAAAAAGATTGTTTGCATGGCACAGCATTGGACAGTGTTTCCTTCTGTTGTACATAGGGTCACTATGAATTGAATTCAAAAGCACCTAACAAGCTGTCCTAAGGCATTTGGTCCGTGCTGTTCTTTGTTCTAGCAACAGTAGATGCTTGTTGAAATCTGATATCTGCTTTGGCATCAAAGAAAATCTTTGTTTTTACTTATTTCCTCAACAAATACTTAAGGGGCACCAACCTCACAATTCTGTTTACTCACTATTTTGACACACAACAATGGGAACAAGACTTTATAAATAAGCCAATCATCTACCATATCTAGTAACATCAGTGAATTCCAGTGTATGGACAAGAGAGACTACAAATAAGTATGTGAAGTCAGTTTCCAGAAATAGGAAGTTCATGCTATTCTGCTAAAACCAAAGGGATAATTTCACTTTACATATTTCCCCAAGTGTGTGGATACTTTGGTGGAGGGACTTGGCTGCCAGAAGGAAGATCTCTAAAGTGGAATTAAGAGATGCAGATAATTTCCAGTTGGTAAGTGAATACATTATCTCATGTTTCTGTATTGGTCTGCTATCTCCTACTCAAAATCAATTCTTACATCTGGCTATCCAACATGTGTCCTTACTAACTTCATAGAATGCCTGTCCCCTTAATTCCCACCATGGCTGCTTTGCCAACCTCTACTCTGGGAAATGACTCCTGATGTTGGCTTCTTTGTTTTTAGATGGTGAAGCCTGGCTGGAGAAAATGTGCACTCATGTGGCCTGGGTCCCCCACTCAGCTCTAATTTTAGATGGACCTCATACAGCTCAGGACACTGTCCATAAAATCCTTCCCCCACCTTCCCTGCCGCTCTGGTGTCCCACTCTCTGTCCCTACTTCTGAAGATGGAAGTGTGCTGTGACAATACCTTTATCTTCCTCCTCTCCAGTTTTGAGGCTCTGTGTCTCTGCTCACTTTCTTGCCCATTCCCACATGCAATGGTCCCTTCTCCTCGCCACATTGGACCCCCTTCCCCTTGCTGTTCCTTTACTCACATCTTCTCACTTGCATCTCTCAACTCTGTCTCCTCCTTCTCCTCTTGTACAAACATGTGTAAGCCTGTGTCCTGTCCCTGATATTCCTTGGTTTATAGTCTCCCCTTTCCATGCATCATGAAACTTATCAGTCCTTTTTAATGGAGCATCTGCCACCATTGCTGTCTCTGAGGTCACTAGTGATTTTTCTAGTTGCCAAAGAGAATGCCTGCTGGCCTTGGTCTGTGAAAGTGAGCACTCCTCGACCCTCACAGCTGCAGGTCCTGCTACACCTTCTTGATTCTCCTTTGCTGGCTATTCCTCTTCACCTTGTATCTCCATGAGTAACCTTAACCTATTTCCATGGTTACAGAGTCCATTCTGTCCTAGCTCTTATTACTTCTTTAATGAATTACTATCTCCTGGGCTGGGGATATAGCTCAGTGGTAGAACACTTGCCTAGCACATGTGAGGCCCTAGGTTTGATCCCTAGCATCTCAATAAAAACAAGAAGAATTAGTATCTCCCAACCAACATTGTCTCTTGTCACTGAAACCCATCCTCTACTCTCTCCCTAAAACAAAATATGATCAATATGTTCCTCACTTCAAAAACCTTCAGTGGCTCCCTAGTGCCTACAAAATAAAATCCAAACTCATTTCAACTGTATTCTACAATTTATCACCTGGTTCCACCCTACATCTTTTTTTTTTTTTTTTTTTTTTGGTACTGTGGATTGAACCCAGGGCCCTGAGCTTGCATGCTCTGCAAGTGCTGGACCACTGAGGGTACCCTCAGCCCTTTTTTTTTTTTTTTTTTTTACTTTTTTGAGACAGGGTCTCACCACATTCAACAGACTGCCTCTGGTCTTGAACTTGCGATCCTCCTGCCTCCGCCTCCCGAGCCACTGTGAGCCACCGCATGCACCCGGCCCCACCCTACATCTTGAGCTTCATCTCTAACTCCTCCATGAACCACCAATTCCATGTCTATGCATATGTGGTCCTCCCAGCTGAGAAGACTTCTTCCTTCCTGTTCTAGCTCTCAAAATCCAATTTTCTCTCAATGCTTGCTTCAAATCATCCTTCCTCTATGAGCAGAATTTTCTCCTATGTGTATGAGACATCTAATAAAACTTTTGAATGAATGAATGAATGAGTCAATTAACCCTATTCATTTACTGCTGAGCAGAATTAACTTCTTTTTTCTATGTTCCCTACAACGCTAGAATCAAAACCAGTTGAACCTGTGCTTGTTTTCCCTTGTACGGTGGCGAATTCTGTCTCTCTTTCCCTGTAGTCTGTGACATCTTTTATTTACTTACCACCTGTTTTCACAGTGGCTGATAGGAAATGTGGCCTCCAGTAGAAATCCCAGAGAAGCAGAGAGTGAGTCACTCATTTCCCAAAATGACTGCCCCCATAGTTGGCCAATAACCCACTTCCGTTTCTTCCTTCCTTCCTACTTTCCTTCTTTCCCTCCTTCCTCCCTTCCTCTCTTCCTTCCTCCCTTCCTTCCTTTTCTTGTTGTACTGGGGAGCTGAACCCAGGGTCTTGCACATACTTTGCAAGCACTCTGCCACTGAGCTGCACTCCAGACCCTTTTTTAATTTTTAAATTGAGACAGGGTCTTGCTAAATTAAGCAAGCTGCCTCTGCCTCCCAAATCACTGGGACTACAGGCATGAGCCACTGCACCTTGCTCAACGATCCACTTTCTAAGGCTGAAAGTCTACCAAGAATAGGAGAAATAAAGTTTGCCGAGTGTACTTACAAATCTTGTGAGGTTTGACTCCTGTCTGGGGTGACTCTTCGCTGCTGGGCTTGAGGTTGCTGAGAAATGATTAAAGATGATTTATTGTCAGAAGGGGAAACCTTGTGATGAAAGTCAAGGGGATGAGAGACAGTGCTGCAGTAATGAACAGATTTCTCGGCAATGTTTATGATCTCATTGCAAACTGCTTCCTGTGAGATGGCCCAGAGATATCCAGAAACCCCCATAAAACAGTCAATGTGGGGACAAAAACAAAACCAAAAAAAAAAAAAAAAAGAATAAAAAGAAAGAGAGGAAGAGATGTAACATTCCAGACGAAGCACATAAGTCCAGGGAAAAACAGAGTTGAAGATCCAGGTTTTAAAAATAGATATTCCAGTAGTGGAGGGCAGGAAGGATCCAGGTGTAAGCATGAAAAAACAGGTAAGATACAGAAGAATTTGGGATTTAGTATTAATGTATTTTTTAAAAAGCCAGCAGCATAAAAGCCTGTAATTAGTGAGTAACTGTTAAAAATGGAATAATCTCAGGATAGAAATGCAAGTATGTATCCCCAATCATGCACTAATACATCAGTTTAATCCCATATGAAGGCAGAGTGGAAAAACTGTCTCTAAATTCCTCTGCTTTTGTAGAGGAGGGAGAGGGTGGTCTAACATCTGGCTCCACTACAATAGCCATGGAATCTTGTAAACCACGGCTCTGTGTATTAACCAGGCATTCCTCTGGTTTAGGCTCGAGTCAGTAAGGATTCTCTTTAGGAAAGCTACAGTCTTATTCAATAGGCATCTTACCACATAGTTCTTTTCAGATTCTGTGAGATCAGGTCCTGCTCTCAATGAATGATGAGAAGGCTGTGATCACCAAGCAAATCATAAGGGAGACAGTTTAGCAGATGTCACATTGGAAAGGATTCAAAATAAAAGCATGAGCAAATACACGTACCACACCATCACACTCAGATGACACCGGACACTCGAGGCCTATGGCCACTGAGTTTCCATGACAACACGGTGGATGCACAGGAGAAAATGCAAATGTATAGAGTTAGAAGCAAGTATCCAGGCAATGAAATGGGAAAGAGGAAACATGGCTGCTGTGAGGTAAGAATGAACAACACAGGATCCCCAGGTTGGCAAGAGAGAAACACAAAGGACTGTCTTTAGGACTAGACATTCCTCTCCATAAGCCACATGTATTGCACCCTTACTCTCAGCTAACAAGCTTCTAGGCTGCTGTACCAAAGCCAGTTTCAGTTTTGTTAACTGGGAGCCTCTGGCAGAGCAGGCTCATAAAAGCATCAGGCCTGCCATGTTGGTACTTAAAACAATACTAAAAATGAAATCGAAATATCTGAAGTCTCAACAGGACCACTCTTTGGAAAAATCTGCACATGAAGTGAGTTCAGATAGCTCACAGGGGAGAGCTGGCTTCTAGAAATAGGACAGCGTGTCCTGCCACAGATGTTACTCGTCACTCACCAGCCCAGGTCCCACATACTGATACACGGAAACAGGTGTAAAAAGGGCCATGTAGACTCACTTTTAAGCGAGGCTCCCACATGGAGTCTAGCTTCCACTGAAAGGCTGTTTGGAATTGTTTCCCTCTAGAAAGGATTCAATTCCCAGCTCTAGGAAGTCTCTCTGAATAATCATTTCAAAAGCTATATTTGGAGGACCCCCACTCCCACCCCCCAGGTAAGATACAAACACTGCAAGAAGCCACAGAAGCCACAGAAACTCCAGGCCCTTCTAGAAGGGCCCTTAGCAATTTTCTATGCAGGGACCACTTGTTTCATAAGAGACCCAGAGAGAATGAGGGCTCCCCTAAGGTCACACAGTTTCCACTACAGTCCTGCTTGACTTCTTTCATCCTCAGACCATCTGGCAATGAGTCCTACAGAAACCTGGAGACAGGCAGAACAAGGTTGATCATCCTGTTTTCTTCAGAAGCCCAGAGGCTGATGCTCAGACATTATCAGCTTAGTGCATTCCTCAATGTCCCACAGCTAGTAAGAGGTGCCCTGCTTGGTTGTACTTTCCACCCCACCACCCTCACCCCTCCTGTTCATCTCCGGTGTAAATGTCCACTGCACAGTCCATTTCCACCCTAGACATCACTTCCATCTGCTTGTCCTTTTGGGAAGCCTTTTCAAGTTCTCCAGAGCCCTTCTAAACTGTAGCTGCTCAAACCAGTCCCCTTGGGTTCTGCCAGTAATGAAGGAGGAGACAGAATGGAGGGACCATTTCATGCTCCATCTACAATGTCCAGGACCTATGGGTCTTTGCTGGTTGCCTAGGAGTTGACCTTGTGTGGCTTCACTCACTATCCACCCCAATTCTGGGTCCAAGTTTCCATGTGACAAAGGAGAGCAACAGACACTTCCAAGTGCCTGCCCTGTAGGCTTTCAGAAGAATGAAGCAAATTCTGAGCACCTGGAGTGGGTGGCATAGACTGATTCTGACTTGACAGAAAGGATAACTTTCTAAAAGCAAGCGCAGCCCACCAATTGCAGGGGCTGCTACTGTCATCAGTTGGGGCACCATAGAGCAGTGCGTCTCCAGCTCCAATGTTGGTGGGTAGGCATCCCTTAGGACCCTGCTGAAATGCAGATTCTGAGTTGGTTCACCTGGGGTATGTCAGACTCTGCGTTATTAATTGGTGGAGCCAATGCTGCTGGTCCTCAGCCTTTGGAAAGCAAGGTTGTAGGGGACTTCAATTATCCCACACACAGATTCTCTGGCTACAGTATGTCAAGACTGGTCTGGATCACACCTCGTGAAAACAAAATTCTCATTAAAAAAAAAAAAAATCCAAACTCTTGCAGGTGGCCTGATGACCTCAGGTCAAAAGTAGCACAAAGAGAGGGTATGGACAATCTCTTGGCATGAGCTCCACAGCTCACAAAAGCCTCAGAATCTTTCAATCATCTTAAGCCCAAAGCTGTGACTGAACACAATCAGAACAAAAAACTGGTGTTCAAAAAAGGATCCATGAATTTATAGAGTAGGAAGAAACTGATAGCTTACAAGTACATATAGGTCCATTACCTTACCTGACTTATACTAACCTTTTGACTTGGGGAAGGCAGAAGAGAGAACATTTTTTATAGTTTTTTATTTTATTTTATTTTTTTTGAGTAGTGTAGGTTATCCTGAGTTTTATTACAGAATTTACATAAAATTGTGTCCTATATTTTATACTTGTTCTTTCCTTCTTTACCCTTCTATGTTGCTGTCCCTCCCTCTCCCAATTTGTCATCTTCTTCTCCCCCCCCCAGGCTCCTCCACTATAAGAGGCAATTTTAAGGCCTAGAAAAGATTGCACAAGGCGGCAAAGCCACTGAGCATGAGAGCCAAGGCCGCTGGTATCCATCGCCATGCATGACCTCTCTTGGGTCTAGCTAGGATTGCTGGTGTAACTGTGATTAGTGACACTTAGTTTCTACCTCTTCTGAAAGCAGGCACTATGACTTCTCTAATGCTTTTTACTGTAGGTGTTCAAAGGCATTTCCTTCTGTGAAAGGTATGGTGTGTAGTAAAAGATGGCATCAACCATTAACCCAAGGAGCCAAAGTACTAGAGGGATATTAATGGCCCAGTTAGTACCTTCTCGGGTCTCAGGCCATACCCAAAGCAGGAGATAAATCATCATCACAGCCTTAACATCTGGACAGTGCAAACCTGAGCCCATTTCTGAGAGGCAGTGATAGCTAGGGTCCTCACTTAGTACTTGTTGGATAAGTAAAGGAAGAAGGCAAGACACATATTTATACTATTAGCTCATATTCAATCTCTCCTTATTTAGATTTAAATGAAACATTTCATGTAGCTGGAATGTACAGTTATTTTTTGGAGGGGGGCAGGGCATGGGTGGAGGTCCAGTGGAGATGGAAACCATTAATGTCCAATGCAAGGATCAGCTTTTCACTTTGAAGACTGTTTACCCTCAGACTTTTTCCCCTCTAGGTACACATTTTTCTTTTCCTGTGCCTATTTTATAACCACTTACATGCTTTATACAGCTCTTCCTCTAACCTTATGCTGTCCACTATGGTAGCCAGTAGCCACATGTGGCTGTTAAGCACTTGAGATGTGGCAAATATGAAGTAAAAAGTGCTACAAGTGTAAAAACACACACCAGATTTCACAAACTTAATACAGAATAAAGAATGCAAAATATCTCATCAAGTAATTTTGAAGTATATTGGATTAAATAAAATCTATTATTAAAATTAATTTCCCTTGTCCTAGGATGGAAATGGGTCATGCAGTGGACATTTACTGCGGTTACTAGGTAATTTTAAATTAGGTATGTGGATCAAATTCTCTTTCTACTAATAGTGCAGCTTCATACCCACCCCAGGGCCTTAGCATCTGCCTTACTTAAGCCTAAGAGTTGACACAGGTTCTCACCAGGACTCACTCAGGGCTAAGACTGAAGGGAGTATTAGCTCATGTTAAGTGCATTTCAGACTCTGGAGAGATGCATTCCAGTTTTGTATGTGTTGGAAAAATAGCAACCAGTCCAACGTGCACAGGTGTGTGCATTTACCCACACAAACAAGCACCCATTACCCTCCTCTAGCCTCCCCCATCAATGGTATGCAGGCCAGAGTTGTTGATCCAGAAACCCCTTGCTTCTGTATTCACACACACGTTGTGGCTCCTGGTTGGGGTGCTTGTTTCCTTCTCCCAAAGTGAGCAACCTAGCATGTGTCCTTGCTCTGTTGCCCTATTGTATTATCTTCAGTTCACAGAAGTCCTTCAGGAATCTGAATTAGCTCTCCTGGAGCTGTTAATCCCTCTGGATCCATAAAACACATGGTGCTACTATGGATTTACTAAGGATCCTCTTTCAGCTTTGGGAGTAGGCCAATGCCTTGAAGCCCAAAATAAATTATACACTGGCTAAAGAATAGCAGGAAGCACTGGACATGTGGACAGGAGAGGGACATTCAGTGTCTACATGGCCCCACGTCCCCTCCAGAAATTTCTCGAGCTTGCTGCACTGTTGACAGACCTACGTCTCAGAGATGGTATTCCCCTGGCCATTTCACACCCCATGCCTTCTCAGACTCCACTCCACCTTTCTGGTGACCCACACTGGCCTCCCAGTGGGACAGTGAGAAAATCTGAGTTCCAGGACAGGTTCTGACACTCAATGTCTTTTGGACAAAGTGCTGAACTTCTTTGGACTTCAAGTTCTAAAATAAATAATAGGGTTGGACGTGATTTACATAAATGTCCTTTTCGGCTCTGACATTCTATGCCTGACTAAGGCGGCAGCCGTCTGCTCCATGCGTGCTGAAGACTGGATGGAGGAGGGCCTGAATCACAGCTGCCAGACATGGATTGAGAGCTCACTTCTGGAAGCGTGGGAGGGGAAAGGTTGCTTGGAGATAGTGACAGAAGATTTGCAGCTCCTGGAACAACATCGGAAAATTCTGCCCAAGGAGTGGGGAGGCCCAAATGATTCAGGCTCCTAGTTTCAGTACCAGGAAGTCTTTGGAAAACCCTCAAAACAGCCTCCAACTCCACTGAGTTCTACTGAGTTGACTAAGAGAAAGATCACAGCTTCAACATAAAACCAGTTACCAACAATTAGTTTAACTGCTCACCTCCTAGACTTAATCTTCCTGCCAGACCCCTTAAGAGGGAACACATTAACTGGGCTGTAATTTGAATCTGATTACAACCCCAAACTGAAACACTCTGCCACCTCTTGGTCTTGTCACCATTGACTGTAGTCCAGCCTGTCACGTGGCAGGCAGGGGAATGATGGCAGGTGGGTGTTCAAGCATGAAGAACCTGAACCTTTATGAGAGTAGCTTATGTCTTTCTCCTCAAGATGGATGAGAACACGGAGAAGTATTAATTTGTGGAGTGAAAATTCCAAATTTTCTTAGTTCTTAATTTATGAAGCCCATAGCAAAATGAGTCTTCCATCTTCTACTCTATTCTTCCCAGACCCCATCTTCCTCTCTCAGGTGGGATAAGAGCAAGGAGGATAAGGTAGCAATTTTCATTTCTTTTCCCTGTTTCCTCAGTATCACAAAACCAATAGTGATTGAGTCCCAGCTATATGGTGTATGCTAGGTGCTTTACCTCCACTCCTCCATTTGTTGTTGTTAGGTGCTGTCAAGTCAAGTTCAACTCAAAGCGACCCTTTGTACAGCAGATTGAAATGCTTCCAAATTCAGTGCCAGGTACACGATCTTATTTATGTTTAAGCCCATTGTTGCAGACGCTGTGTCAATCCATTTGGTGGAGGGTTTTCCTTTTTTTCCGCTGATGTGTCACTCTCCCAAACATATGTCTTTCTCCAGGGATTGATCTCTCCTGACTACATGTCCAAAATATGTAAGATGCAGTCTGGCCATTCTTGCTTCCAAGGAGCACTCTGGTTGTACTTTTTCTAGGACAGATCTGTTGGTTCTTTTGGCAGTCCATGGTATATTCAATATTTGTCTCCAGCACCATAATTCAAAAGCATCAGTTGTTTTCCTGTTTCCCTTGTTTAGTGTCCAGCTTTCACAACCATATGATGTGACTGAAAATACCATGGCATGAGTCAGACACACCTTCGTCTTCAATGTGACATGTTTACTTTTCAATACTCTAAAGGGATCTTTTGCCACAGCTTTTCCAAGAGCAATGTACCTTTTGATTTCTTGACTGCTGCTTCCACGGGTGTTGATTATAGAGTCAAGCAAAGCAAAATCTTGGACAACCTCAATCTTTTCTCCATTTATTGTGAAGTTGTATACTGACCTAGTCGTAAGGATTTTTGTTTTGTTGCTGTTTAGTCACAACCCATATTGAAGGCTATGATCTTTGATCTTCATCAGCAGATGTTTTAAATCCTCTTCACTTTCAGCAAGCAGAGTTGTGTCATCTGTATAACACAGGTTGTTAATGAGTCTTCCTCCAATCCTGATTCTGCATTCTTCCTCATAAAGTCCAGCTTCTCGGATTATTTGCTCAGCATATAAATTGAAGAGATATGGTGAAAGTATACACCCCTGAAGTATACCTTTCTCAACTTTAAACCAGGCTGTGTTTCCTTGTTCTATTTGAACAACTGCCTCCTGGTTCATGTACAGATTCCTCATGAGTTCAATTAGGTTCTCTGGTATTCCCATTTTCTGAAGTGTTGTCTATAATTTGTTATGATCCACACAAATGCTTTTGCATAGTCAATAGAACATAGGTAGACATCTATCTCCATTATATCTCATTTAATTTCTCTTTCTTTTCTTTCCTTTTTTTTTTTTTTTTTTTGGTGGTGATGATGAAACTCAGGCCCTTGTGCATACTAAGCAAGGGCTCATCCCTAGCCCTTTATTTAATTCTCATACTGATTCAAGAAGGTGGTCAATGTCAACATCTACCACATTTTGTAAATGAGAAAATGGAGAGCTGACATGTCTAAGTGGAAAATTTGAAGAGTCAAGATTCAAACACCTGTTACTCTGACCCTAGTTTCTATGCATCCATTCCATTACACCCTGGTCTTCCAGATGCTCTGCCAGAGGGAGATGTCAGAGCCACTGAGAGAAGTACTGGTGGAGAGGTCACCTTAAGTGGTCCAGTACTCTGTAGCTGGCAATTTGGTTTCTTTTCTTTTCTTTTTTCTCTCTTTCTTTGGGTTTCTTTTTCTTTCTTTCTTTCTTCCTTCCTTCCCACAGTTGGATGCTAGGCAAGCATTCTGTACCACTGCACTACATCTTGAGTCCTTGCACTTGGGTTTCTACTGATAAGCCACATTTCTCCTAAGACTGTTGGGATGGGCTCAGCTTCTGCACTTTTGGGTCGTGGCTCACCACCCTTAAGAGTTCAGAAAGTATTTGCTGATTATTTTGTAAGAATTGCTGCTAATGCCTGTTCCCATCCCATTAACTGTTAACATCCTCTGTGTTTGTTTGGAGATTTCCCTTCCCAGTGAGTCAAAGGAAAACGTTTTCCATCCTTGAGTATCTTAACATGTCTGATTTCCTTTTTGTTCGTGTAAGTTGCATCACATGTTTTCCCTTGTATTTCTGGTTTCTATCTTCCAAGGAGGGCTCTGCCTCTGTTCTTATCTTACTAATGTAGTTCCTATGTGGTGACCAAAGCACATCTTTTTGTCTTTGGTTGAGTTGCTTCTCTCCTCTCTTTTGTCTAAGGCAATACAGTAGTTGATCTTGTGGTTTTTAGATAGATGCTTTGAGAAAACCTTGCTTTCCAGAATACTCTAATTTCATATTTTGTGCCCTCAGATTTTATTGTTTGATTGGCTTCCTCCCCTTTAGGGATCAAATGTACAACAAAATAGCTTTATCCAGGCACGATGGTATATGTCTGTAATCCTAGGTACTTGGGAGGCTGAGTCAGGAGAACTGTGAGTTTGAGGACAGAGGCAGCCTGCACAACTGAGCAAGACTCTGTCTCAAAATAAAAAATAAAAAAGAGGCTGTGAATGCAGCTCAGTGGTAGAGGGACTGCCTACCATGTATAAGGTCTTGGGTTTGACCCCTAGTACTGCCAAGAAGAAAAGAAACCCACAAAGTTTTGTTACTTTTCTTAAGCTCAGTTTTCTCATTTGTCGCAAATGCTGAATGGATTGGGGGTGCTTAACATGGTGGTTTGTGGGCACGGTGAGAGCTCCTGGGTAGACCCAGACCCAGGTATGAGCCTCCATCAACCTTATGCAGAACTGTGTGAGGGTCACCTCCTCCCCAACATACTGCCCTAGGGCCCTCTGCTCACCTCAGATCCTCAGAGGTTCATTCTAATTCAGAAATTCTATGAGGCTTACTCACAAAACTGCAGAAACTTCTAAATACCAAGTCTCGATGCTGGTCAGCAAACAGTGCTTCTGTCTTGGGGAAACACAGTGAATATTTGATTCTAATGGTGGAGATTTCAAAGGTGATCTTCCCTCTATTTACTTGATTGATTGTTCTAAACCTTGTTGGCCAAAATTATACCCAAAAGAATCCATGAACCTGGCTCATAATTCTGAACTCTTGGGTGTTTTGTATGTGTCTGTGCATGTTTTTGTCCAATAAATTAAGCTATTCCTCAAAAGACAAATAAAACTTACTTTTCAATAGTGAAGATCTAAAAGTCCACAATAACTTCCCTCACACACACACACATACTTAAAATTTGGTTTGTGTTCTTCTTCAAGTGAAGTTCATAAAGGATTTTCACCTAATCACATGATATCAAAGCAAAAAGCAATTTTTAGTTCTCACGTCTGAATCTTTTGTTTATGGACAAGGAAGCTGCCAGGAAAGAAATGTGACTCATCTAAAAACACTCAACAGGCTAGCGGCAGAGCTGGAGCCAGAACCCAGGGCCAGTACCCTTCCCACTCATGCTGGTTTCCCCTAGAGAGCCCTCCACTTCTGCTGTTCAGGAAAAACACAGACCTCAAAACAGGAGCAACCAGCCCAATATGAAACCAGCCAGTGGAAATGACTGCTTCACACATATCTGCAGTTAGGATGGGAGCAGGTAACTAAGGGGAGGGAAAGCAGCAGAACAGGGACTGATCAGCAAGGGTCCCTGGGACCACAAGGAAGATGACTAGAGGCACTGTTAGGAAGTGCTGATGAGTGAAGCTCTGGTCTCAGCCCTTCATCCAGATCTCCCCCATCTACACTCACCTGTAGATATCCAAACTTCACTCAAACCAGAAACACATCGTTCACCATACACACCTTGCGGTTCCCAGCTGGGGGCCTTTACTCTGGCGATTTGTCCTGAATGCCTCCTTCCTGCTGTACCTCTGAGGAAACTCTCTATTCTTTAAGGCCCAGATCAAATGTCACTTTTTCTTATGAAGTCTTTCTAGACAATCATCTTCCCCTTTCTGTTGCTTCTTCTTTCTCCCCATCTTGAACTTCCGGAGTCAGCCAGCTGTGAGTCTTTCTTGTTTGGATTATAATATCTATGAACCTGTCTTACTCCTGCAGTGGAGATCATAAACTCTTTCAGTTGTGGTCAGTTATTTTTTGTCTTTTCTTTCCTTCAACAAATATTTACTGAGCACCTTCCATATGTCAGGTGTCATGATTCCTGACCTTAAGGCTTTAAAACCCTGCAGGGACACAGGTAAGCAAATATGACAGAACTGAGAAGTGCCCCTGTAGATGAGATATAGGGCTACAGCAGTTCAAAGTCAGAGCACCTCCAGCAGTTGTGCAGGGGTTGGGCAGATGGTCAGGTTATGGCTTCCTGGAAGAAGTAACATCTACATGGGGATGTGAAGGAAAGGTGGGAACTTATCCAGACAAACAAGCCAAGGAGGTTTTAGAAGATGAGGCTGGCTTGTCTAAATGGCCAGATCACATGGGACCTTCTGAACCCAAGAAGGAGAGACTTTCCTAAGAGCAAGAGGAATCCCTTGATGATGGATCTCCCAATTTCTTACACCACTTAGTACAGGGCCTGGAACATACCAGATGCTTGAAAGAAAGAGTAAGTGATCATAACATTCCAGACTATCTTTTCATTTAAGGCTCTCAGGTAAAACCCTATTTACTGATCAAATACTCAACTAAGTCCCTCAGCACAATAAAAGTACAATAAAACAATTTTTGGTTCAACAAAGAGAATAATGGCTGGCAATTTTCTCAATACACAAACAAGTCTGGAATGCATTTACCCAAACAACTGACACAGTCTGAGGTCACATCATCCTGACAGGACCACTAAGAACAACTGTCATATAAGTCCTTTCCATCTTTCTCCTCGCTTGTCCCCCATAGGGGGCCCAGGAGCCCCCTGTCAAGGGCCCACTTCCAGAGCTGCCATGGGAGGGAAGGGAGGGAAGTGAGAGGTGGAGAAGGAGGTGTGTAGGCAATTGCCCCTTTCACACCACTAACTGTCACAGGAAGTGAGCAGGCCCACTGCCTAGGCACACCCACAGGGAAGGGGCTTGTGCCAGAACAGGAGGAAGGGAGGGGACAGGAAGTGGTACACCTGGGGTCTGAAGGCTGTTTTCAACAAGCCTGGCTTTCCAATCAACATCATCTCCGGTGTTGCCAGCTACTCCACTCCTATCCTCATTAGGAAGCAGGAAGTGTGCACCCCTAACCTCCCTCAGAGCTCCAGCACCATGCGCACTTCCTGTACACACTGCATCCTGGAATTGGGCTGTAGTCACCACTGACTGAAAGGAGGGCTCCCTAGCCAGTTCATCACCTGTCCCAATGAACTATTCTTTCCTTAAGCAGACATATGCTTTTCTCCTTCATAGAACGCATGGCCCAAGAGCACCTATTCCAGGGCCAGGCAAAGTCTATGCCAAGTACAGTTGCCTTCCTGAAGCCCCACACCAGGACACAGGGCCACTCCATCTGCAGAAATGGGATCAGGAAGACCTCATCTTATGGAGCCCTTGCCACATGCCATGCACCCTGCTTTTACATGTGCCATCTCATCTCATTTAATCATTACAACTACCCAACCAGGGAAGGTCTGCTCCTACCCCTACTATGCACTCGAGAAAACTGGTTCAGGTAGCTTAAGTAGCTTGCCAGTAAGAGGCTAAGCCCAGTTCCTTATAAACTAACCCCTACTTGCTTACCCCCAGTGATCCCTGCTCCAGACATAATCACCCATGGGCCCACATGCATCTGGTTGATGTAGAAACTCTGGGCTAGTGTGTCTCAGACCTCTGTGCTCCTGTCACTATTCTGGTGACACTTCTTTGCCTACCAGTCTCACTGACCATAGGCTCCTCAAGAACAGAAATCAATGGCCAGTGGACTCTGCCCAGAGTCTGGTACCACCTGCCTTCAATTCATTTTCATAGACTGAATAAAAAAAGCTTCAAAGGGAAACTGGGTTGCAAGTCTGAGAGTTGAGCATACTCTACTGTGGGCGTCATATACAGTACATGATAAGTGGTTTAGAGACATCCTTGGGAAATCACTGTGTTCTACAGAGGTTCTAGAATATTCTAGGAGCAGCTGTAGGTCATCTAAGATGGTAGCTCTATAGCTTCCCTTTACACAGTGCAGATCATGCTTCCAGCTCTTGTGCTTAGGACTCACACACATTATTTGAAGGAATCTTCTCAAGCACTCTATGAGGTAGGTGTTATCTTCATTTTACAGATGAGGAAATTGAGCCTCAGGGTGAGTGAGTCCCACCACTCAAGATAGAGCTGGTACTGACATCTGGCTACTTTGGAGAAGTCAACCAAAGTCTTTGACTTTCTGAGTAGTAAACAACATAGTCAAAATTAGAATCACAATCTGTCTAGTTGCCAAGCTCATTTCCCCTCAAAACGCCCTAAGGCTGCCTTGGTTCTGAAATCTTTGTAGCTAACTTAGAAGGTGGGACAGTCAGTCAAAAACCTGGCATGCGCACTCAGTTACCCCAAGCCTGTCAGTGGGTCCTGCATGCCCCTCCTGAGGATGCAAATGCCTTTGTTCATTGCGAACAAGGTCCAGCACTCCCACACAAACACAAGACAGGACGGAAGCCTGACAGAACCGAGCACTAGCAGTGCGCGACAGGTTACGGACACAAAGTGCACCTCACAAAAAGCCACACCACACCACACCACAGCCTGGTGCTCTCAGTTGTGTTAGTCAGAGCAAAATGAGGACAATCTCCAAGGCATGAATGGGACTCGAGGGCTTCCGTACCAGGCCAGGTGGTACCCAGTGTGGGGATACTTCTGAATGGCCTCCCAAGAGGCCAGAGTAGAGACTGGACCATTCCCTTCAACTGCCCCCAGCCCTGACACTTTAATCAATGTCCCCTGCATTCCCTCCTGGGCCATCTCTTTGTTCCCAAAGCAAGCAAACATCTGCTCACAGGCATCTGTTTGGCCTTAGCTGACAAACCAGGGGTGAGACGTCCGGCCCACCCTGCCGAGCTAGGCCCCACGGCACCCGGTCATGCTGCAGGCCTACCTGGCTCACACCACTCTGAGCAGCCTTCCTCTCAGCCTGGCCGCCTCTGTGCAGCTCTGGGGGCCCAGCCTCCCTTCCTGGGAAAGGGCTGCCCAGAGGCTTGCTGGGCTGGGTCTCCTCAGGGGTGTGGAGCTCTGAGAGTCTCTGCTCAGTACTCAGGCACCTGACCACGTCAGAAGGTTTCAAGCAGCTCTTCTTAGAGATCTTGAGTCCACCAGGGCATCTCTCACCTGCCTCGCTCTCTGCTCTCCTTTCATATTGTCCGTTCTCTTCGCGCCAGGGCTGCCTCTTGCTCTGGCTGCTAAAGGCATCGCTAAGCTCCGAGATGACCCTATCAGAGCTCCCGAGTGGGGGCTGGGAGAAGTGGTCTTGGCGGGTGTGGACACCACCGTATCCATTGATGTGAAGAGGGGCCCGAGCACGGGGTGCTGGGGAGGTGGCTTTGTGTGGCGGCGGCAGGGCCAACGGAGAGACCACAGAGCGTGGGCTGGGGTGATCTGACCAACTGGAATAGGGGAGGCTGAGCGGCAGGGAGGAACGGGCCCGTGCCGGCAAGGCCAGGTAGTCCGTGTCATAGACAGAAGCCTCGGGCAGAGGAGGCAAAGGTGGGGTCAGGGCCAGGGAACGCCTGCTTGGGATCCCAACAGTCAGCGAGATCCACTCAGAGGTGACGGCGTGCATCTCAGGGGACAGGGCTCGGCGGGGGTGGGGCAGAGATGAGGGGGCTGGTATGATGAGCTTGCTGTGACTGGGACACTTAAAGAAAAGGAGAGAGAGGAAAACAAAAGAAAGAAGCAAAAGGTACAGGTGTCAGCATAAAGGAGAAAAGAGGAAAGGCGTCACCAAGGGCATAAAGAGGAGAGGGAGAGGATGAGCAAGAAACTCTGGTGTCCAAAGAGGAAATCATCTGGGGAGGTCTGGAGGGAAGCTAGGGTGTGGGGGACAGTGTATGGCCAGTGGCATGGAGCTGGGCCAGGATTCCATTAGACATTTTCAGATGGTGGTAGCCTGCTTTGCAGAATCAGATTTCAAAGGGACACACTGGAAGTGGCCCCCCTCAGCCTTCCCAACCATCTCTGCAACTGGAGCCTTGACCCAGAAATGTGGGGGACAGTGGCATGCTACTGTTCTGGTCATTCTTTTCCACTTTTGGTCTCTCTAGGGGGCTTGGCAGAGTCTTGCAGAGAGAAGCATAAAGTCATGTGGTCATTTTGGTTTACAAGCCCTCTTGGCTTGAGTCCCCATATTCTTACAAACCAGAAGGCTCTGCTCCAATCTCACACTGTCTCCTGTGAGATGGCAGGAAGCCCATCAAATGCTTTGTGACAAGAGCTCACTCCTAGCTCAGTGATCCGCAGGTGGGAGAACAGACATGATCAGAGGATGAGAGAAAAAGAGGCACCATCTCAGCACCATCCTGTGTCCCCACGTCCTCTGGCCACCTTCCCTACCCCTCACGCAGTAGTATGATCAGTTTATTCCATGGGATGTCATCCCACTGTGCCATGCCTCTCTTGAACTCAAAATTCTGTTCTTTTTCTTGGCTTTGAGGAAAAGGGCATGCATTTAGAATAACTTATAGTTTTAAACAAGTTTGTTCATAATTAGTGTTCAGAAAAGCAGACATCTTACTTTGCCTATACATCTACTTCCTTTCAGCCCAGTATAGACTGACAAGCTATACTTTACATCTGCAAACCCTTTTTGGATCTCATCTACACGCCTAAGAATTAAAACATGAATTTTTCTGTCAACCTTTGTCTTCTGCAATCCAATCCTGACAGAATCACAAAGAGAACCACCAAGGGCCATAGGATTTACAACAAACGGGTGATCTCCATACTACCGGCTTCACCCAAGATGGACCAACTGAAAAAGGCTTTGTTTCTCTTTCTCCACTCACTTTATCCCCACAGCCATTTCTTTAAGTGCTTCCTCTCCCCTTTAGAGAGTTCTACCAAATGCTAGAAAAATGACATTTGCATGCATGGAAACTAACTCCGGTGTCCAGTCTGCATTGCTGCATACAGTTCTTAATCACAGTGTGCAAAAACCACCCTGGAGGGGTTGTGTGCCATGCGCACTGTGTCTGAAAGCCATTGATGAGAAGCTTAGATACCTGTGGGCTCGCAGTGACACTGCGGCTCGGGGAAGAGGAGTATGGGAGATTGATGTGATCCACAGGGTTCTTCACCAGTGGCCGCTTGAGCACATCCACGTAGGTAATAGGGAAGATGCCCTGCCGGGAGGTTCCCGGAATCCTCCCTTCGTACCAGTTCTCATCCACCTGTCGAAGCAGCACAATCCTCTCACCCTGCAAGACAGCCAGGCAAGGGTCTTTGTTCCATACACCTCAGCACATCTGAGGCCCCTACCTGCAAATTGCATTGGCCTGCGTAATTTTTCACATCCTTGGCTCAGGAAAAATCTTCCCTGCTGACCTGGATGGAATTCAGAAAGCTAGGACAGAGAGAGCACGCTCCTGAAATGCTTGGAAGTTAGGCTTGGTCTTTAAGTAATTCAGTAAAAAGGAGAAAACCAAATTCATAATCTCAAGCTGGAAGGCAAATGTAGTGTTTCTGATTTATTGAAAGTAAAACAGTCAGATTGCCAATCTTCATCTGTAATGCCAAGGCTTGCGAAGGTTATCTCTTTATGCCTTTTATTGCCTTTATTTTTTCACGATTACAGAAAAATTAGAACATAAATAAACAAAGCAGAAAACAACCATCACCCATTATTATTATAACACTGGTTGAGGAAAACTACTGTTAATATTTTGACATGTGCTTTTCAGATTTAATTCTATACATGTGAATTAGAATTACCCACATTTTTTCCTCTGAAAATGGAGTCTGCATTGTATTTTCCTTTTCCTATTTTTTTTCCTTTTTTCTTCTTTTGCAACCCTGGGGATTGAATCTAGGGCCTTGAGCATGCTAGGTAAGTGCTCCACCACTGAGCCGCACCTCCAGCCCTCTTTTATTTTTTATTTTGTGGCAGGATCTCGCTAAGTTGCACAGGCTGCCTCTAGCCTCAAATTCCTGATCCTCCTGCCTGAGCCTCCCAAGTAGATGGAATTACAGGTGTGCACCATGGTGTCCCACACCTATTTGCTTTTTTGATCCTTAACAAAATACAATGAACTTTATCAAGAAATACAATTCTTTTCTCCCTCTCTCCCCTGCCCCCCCCCCGTGTCTGTGTTTGTGTGTGTGTGTGTGTGTGTGTGTGTTTTCAGACAGGGTCTCACAACATAGTCCATTCTGGCCGCAAATTTGTGATTTTCTTGCCTCTGCCTCCTGAGTTCTGGGATTATACATATGTGCCACTATGCCTAGCACAACCCTACATTTTTAATAGTATTGCACAGTTTAATAGACTACTGCAGGGTATTCTATTGTCCATGCACATAATGATTTAGTTATTGATTCCCAGTTGTTGGACAATTAGGATGCTTCCAGAGGTTCTCCTTTATATAAGGTAGGCTCAACTTTTTCCAAGGCATGTGCTGACTTCCCTCAATCCCCAATAAGTTCAATAATTTTAATCACTTTAGCAAGCCAGAGAATTTTGACATGAAAAAAGCATTTGAACCCCTGGGAAGAAGAGTTCCTCTACACAGTGTAATTGTGCTCACAACAAGCATGCTGAGATCCTTGAAGGCAATAATGATGGTAATAATACTGGCATCTCCTGTGTACTGAGCACCAACCAGATGCCATATATCATGCTGGCAATTTCATACATGTTGCTTCATTTAAACCTCTGACAACCTCCCTGGGAGAGGCTCATTTTATCTTCTTCATCTTCTTTTTTTTTTTTTTTTTAATATGAGGTAATGACAGATCAAAGTATTTAACTCTCCACTACACAGCTAATAACTTGTGACTTTTGGCTTTAAAGTTTTTCAAGCTCTTCTTGGTACCAATGGACTTATTTTTCCCACTCAGCATATTAATATATTGTAAACCTAAACCTAGCCACCAAACTATGCTCATTACAACATGAGATCCTCACTAAATGTTGGTTGAATACAGTTTAAAAAGTATATCTAAGACTCCAGATATTATTTTTAATTAGTGAACTCAATGTGCTCAACCCTGAGTAGCCTACAGTTTATTTTTTTAAAAATCTCTTAGGCTGGGTGTGGTGGCCCACACCTGTAATCCCCATGCCTCAGGAGGTAGAGGCAGGAGGATTGCAAGTTTGAGGCCAGAGGCAGTCTGTGTAGCTTAGCGAGACCCTGTCTCAAGATAAAAAATTAAAATAGGGCTGGAGGTAGTAAAACACTTGTAAAATATTCATAAGGCCTTGAGTTCAACCCTCTAGTACCAAAAAAAAAAAAAAAAAAAAAATCCTCACCTCGGAAAAGTCTCCAACTGCCCTTCTAACTGCAATTTTTGATGAGCACACACCTCTTAAGATCACAGATTGGCACTCTACGGCAACACCACATTCCCCACAATAATGGCACCATCTGCAAGTCCCACAGCATGGGATAAGAAGGGTGGCTTACCTTTCTGAAAGACATTTCTACTTGTGTATCACCATTAAAGTTAAACTTTGCAATCGCCTCTCCATATTCCAAAACCTGCACAGGGGCCAACTTTTTGGGTTGAGCTTTCTCAGCAGGAGGCAGAAGCTGAGAAAAGAGGCAAAAGAGAAGAAAGGTAACAAGAAGGAACAAAACACAAGTGTTCGGTAAAGAAATGGTGCTTGGGGTATGATTGGGCTTTTCCTTAGAAAGAAAAGGGGCTGCAGTACCTCGATATAGGTGCGTGGGAAGATTCCCACCCGACCATGGTGTTCACCTTCGTACCAGTTCTGATCGATCTGCTTGTAAATGTAAACAATGTCTCCCTTCTGCAGAGGAAGTTCCCTGTGGACAGAGGGTCACTGTATTTCAGCAGATGTTTTAATATGTTCAACATTAAGACACTTCAGTTTGCTAGCAAAAGGAGATTTCAAGAGGAGTCAAAGGGGACACATTACAGCAGAAGGGGCTCCGTATTTGGAAGTGACAAACCCTCTTTTCAGGAAATTACATCACACTGAGCATTCATCCAGTCTTTTGGGGGATGAGTGCTAACATTCAGTCTGACTAGCACTCAAAAGTGCTCAGAAGCCTCATTAGTTTATTGTGGTTTCTTCAATGCATCTTTTGTGAATGCTGCCCTAATGCTTAGAATATTGCCATGCCACATAGCTGTGCATCCAACAGTGGCAACTGATGTTTATTCAATGGTGAAAAATGTCTCCTCTTGCATACCATCACAGTCCTCTTCTGTGGCGCAGCAAGGCATGCTGCAATGCTGTAAATTGCCTGTACATTATCTGTGACATATTTCTATCATTCCATCCATGCAGCCATCTGTCCACCCACTCATGTCCTCATCCATCTTTCTATACTAATGCAGTAGAAAGGCTCTGAAGTTAGGCAGATTTGGGCTCCAACCTAGTTCTATGACTTACTAGCTCTGGGACCCTGGACAAGATACTTATCTCTCAAAGACATTGTTTCTTTATCTGACCATAGTTGCTAACTCAAAGTTGGAAAATGCAGCCACAAACTGCAAATGAAACACCTAGCACAGTGCCTGTTCTTGCTGCCAACACTCACTAAATGTTCATTCTTGAGTCCTTCTCAATATTGAAAAGGGACTTTTTCAATACTGAAAAGGGAAAGAAAAGAGGATTTTCCTTCAAATGTTCTTCATATCATTTTCCCCACTTTTTCAAATGTTTGACTCAATAATGATGATGTTAACATCTAATCAGGACTCCTTTTTAAAAACAATGAGACAAAATGACAAATTATGAACAAAATGAAAACTTAAGAAAGCAAAAATTATAACTTGAAGTTTTCTTGAATTAAAAAACAGTGGACTGTCTCTTGTTCATCTGCATCAAACCAACAGCATGGGAAGATGGGTCTCTGATTATAATTTAGAAGGGAGTATGCCTGCTTTGTGCCCAGAAGTCCCACATACATGAGGGATGCTGGCTAAACACAAGGGCAAAAGTGAAAAACTTTATGCAAGGTGGGATCTATGCTGAAGAAAAGCACAAGGCGGCCTTTGTGGGTCTTGCATCGGGAGACAAGACTATAATCCCAAAGAGGCCTGGGAAAAGGATCTGAGGCATTTGTCTAAGTAACAAGAGTGTCTCTGGCTACATCTCTGCCATAGCCTTCCTTAAGGTGTTCTGAATTTCCCCTCTTTTTACCTCCAATTGGATTAGAGTATTACAAACAAACACAACTACATTAGATTCAAGTCTAGGTTCTAGAAACTGTGGCCTGGTCACTCACTTTGTGTTGGAGAAGATGGAAATCAAGGTTGAGCAACTGCTACACATTGTTTCCCATCATCTATGGATGGAAGTTCTCCCTCTCATCACCAGATGTGGGGTCTCCCATTCGTAGAACAACGGGATGGCTACTCATTATGGTATTTTCAGCTACCAGTGAACACCCATGGCACATTTTAGTATCTATAATTACATATAAAGCTAGCTGATTCCTTTTGGAACCCAGTCTTTGGTAGCATTTCCTAAATTGTGTTCCATAGAAAACAGAAAGGTTTCCTGGTCTCCTAAATTTAAAAAACATGTGGTTAAGTAAACTAATCAGATTTGTTCCTTGAAAGATTTCTACAGCCAAGAATGGATGAATAGCAATGTGTCTCTTCAAGGTGGGGAATGGGATCTAACTATAGTGTGTTCCTAACTCATTTCTATAACAGGACCATCTTTTTAAGAGACATCTTACAGGACAAGTGCTCTGAGGAATGCACTCAGAGAAATGCTAGTCTGCTGTGGGTTCCCAAAGGCCGTTATTCTTCTGGGATGTGTAACACTGGTAAGGTTGTATTCCTAGAGACTTGTTCTGGTTCCTTCAATAAAGGGTTAGGTCTCATCAAGCCATCATTTAATCAAGCAAACCAAATCCCTACATAGGAAGAGGCTGAGTGGCACAATGCGTAAGTACATAAGAGTCCAGCTTCTGGTACCAGGTGCCTGGATTTGAATTCTGGCTCTATCACCTACCAGCTAGGATAAGTTCCTTTACTATGTTGTCCCCTGGTTTCCTCATTTGTTCAATGGCAATAAAAACTGTACTCATTCCATAGGGTTCAGTCCTCATTCATGAGGGCTAAATGAGTTAACACACACAACATACTTTAAATGGTACCTGGCATGTAAACTATTGACTTTTTTTTTTTAAGTCATTGTTGTTTCTCCAACTCTCCTCTACAAGCCAAGTGCTATGTTTCAAAGAGGCAACTCAGAAGACAAATAAATATGATGGTGGCACTTACTTTAGTGTTTGAGCTTTAAAGTCAAATTTGGCTCTGGCAGGTCTCATCTAAACATAAGAAACAAGAACAAGTTAAAAACATGATCCATGAACAATGAAAAGGACACATTTTCACAAGTTTCTAGAATGCGAAGCAGAAAAATTCATTCTGGCCAGTTCATTCAGGTATAGAAACCTGGACAAAATTCCAGCATCTGACCTTAGCAGAACACTAGGTGGGTGTAGTCCACCGTGTCATGCAGGAGAGTTCCTCTAAAGAGGAAGAGATGGTCTGAAAAGTTCTCAAACTGAAGTGCTTGTTCCCCAAAACACTCTGACCACAGCTATTGTCAGCCAGAAGTCCTGAGACATTCCTTACATTCCTAAGACATCTTCTATCTGCCTGACTTAAATTATGATCTGCAAGTAGATAAAACTCTACCTCTACTTTCTCTATTTCTTATGGTCTGTGAGATCATCCAAAAGCTTAGACAGAACAAACCCTGAGCTCATCCTCTGTCTGCTGAGACTTTGTTCCTGCTGGGGTTACCCCTCTCCTTCCAGACATCCATACCTGGAAGTCAGCCTCAGCTGTCTCCACCTCCCCATCAAGTTTGTCACTAAGTCCCGCCTGCTTGCCTTCTGTCCACAACCCTGTGCCTCAGGTCTGACCTCTGGTTCTCATAGGCACAAAGCCTCCTTTGACTTCACCTTTTCCTCATTCTCATCGACTGTCACCCAGGAGCACAAATAACATTCCTCAAATTCTTCCTCATCTCACTTCCTTGCTTTGATGTGGCCATCAGCTCTCAACTGCCTTTCAGATGAAATTTCCCGTTCCCAAGAGGGGTAGAGATCTCAGGGTCGTTTCTCCGTTTCTCCGCGCTCTTACCTAACTGCCTGTATCTCTGATACTCTTCCTGTTCTTGTCAGGTGTATCTATATGCTATACCTCTGCTAAATCCCCTTCTTTGCAATTTCTGCAGCTCCAATTCTAGCAAGAAGCTCACCTTTGCTTATCATATATCTATTTGTGTATCTTCCTTTTTCACTATTCAGAATAATTATTTTGACCAGTTTTACAAAATTTTTTGCTACTTTTTATTTTATTTTTTATAGTACGGGGGGGGGTTTGAACTGAGGGCCTCACACATGCTAAGCAAGTGCTCTACCATTGAGCTGCATTTCTAGCCTCTTTTTTATCTTTTATTTTGAGACAGGGTTTTGCTAAATTTGAACAGTCTGCCTCTGGCTTCGAACTCACAATCCTCCTGCTTCAGCCTACCAAGTTGCTGGGATTACAGACATGTGCTATGGTGCCTGGCTTTTGATGAATTTTTTAAAAGGAAGATGGGGGTAGAAATCATGAAAACAAGCTATTTCTGGCTGCCAGTGTAATTTTGCTCCCAAGCCATGAAGAGCTCCAACATCTTCAACTGCTGTGGCCTTCTAGTCTAGGGAAACAATGTGATAAAAATGAAAATACGTGTCCTCTCTGTATTAGAAGCCATATGGAGAGTGGAAGGAAAAAATGAAACACTCTAGGTAAGTAAAAAAAAAATAATATTTAAAAGCATCATCAAGTTACTTTTTGATTCTAACCCTTTAGCAATACGCCCCTTTTTCCAGGTTCCTGAAGCTAGGGTCCTGTATGGATCTTCCTAGGGACCATAAACTCTCCAGAGGAACTTGTAATTTTGTATTTTCATGTTGCTGCTTCCATTTATCTACACACACACAACAATTGTTAACCACCTTATAATTAAGTTGATGCCACACAATTTCAATACCTGTATTTGTGTCTGTCTGTAAACAAAGAGCATAATTTGACAGTTGTACAAGAACAAGAAAAGAATAGACATGAAATTATTGATAAATGACAAGGTCATAAGGGAAGATAACCCAATGACCAAAACTCTAAGGACAAAAAAACCCACAGTGATCCCAATAAAAAGTGGGAGGAGAGGTAGGTCACTTCTTAGTCACCCAGTTGTAGAGCTGTATGAACATTAAAAACATATACCAAAGTGGAACATTCACACTTTGAATGGTATCTGAGTTCTGTCAAAATGCTATTACCTATCAATTAAATGGGGCTGGGACTTAGCTCAGTTGGTACAGCACTGTTCTGCTGCCTCTTAGGTCCTGGGTTTGATTCCCAGCACCACCAAAATGGGCGAAGGATGTGGCAACCCACTCCCAAGGCAATCCCGCTACAATCAGCCATTGAAAACCCTATGAGGGTCACTATGAGTTGGACATGACTTGACTTGACGGCACCTAACAACAATAACATCAACTAAATGAACAGAATTGTATAGGTGGGTAGTTTACTATTTAATTCATAAATTGTCTCAGATCAATATGGGGACTAGAGAGTTTTTCTCCCCCCATTAAAAGGAATCCATACAGTATTCAAGGTTGAGAAATACTGATCCCATGGAACTCTGAAGACATATGTATGTGAGTCATTGAAGGCTACACAAAGCAGCAGCGCTCACTCATTATATCCTAGAGCTCCTAAGGCCAAACCCATCTTTGCCTCCTCTGGCTGTCACAGCATTGGGTTACTTACTGGAGGACAGAGATAGTTATATACAAGGGAGACTTTTCTACTATCAGCGCCCCAAAGAAACAAACTAAGTCCTGGATCTGCCTCCCACAGAGTCTTACACAGAACGGGTGGCCACCCAAGTCCTACTGAACAAGAATGAAGTATATCTATCTACCCAACATGGTGCACCTGGCACTGGTTGGTCTCATCTTTCTCAAGTCTATCAGTCAATCTCTAGGGCGGTGATTCTCCAAATGTAGTCCCTAAAATTGTCATCATCAATATCACCTAGGAACTTGCAAATTCTCAGATGCACCACAGACCAAAATTTTGCAGATGGGGCCCAAAAATCTGCCTTGCAACAAGCCTCCAGGGGTTCTTTTGTACAATCAAATTTGAGAATGACTCCTCTGGAAGAGAGAAGGGGCTCATTAGGGAGAAAGTTCCTGCCTCTGCCCATGGTGACTCCACCCAAGCACATTTTCCCTCATATGTATGGCTCAGGTGCCTCCATGGGTTCCCATCTTGTCCTTCTTCAGGCACAGACAGGCCAGTAAATGAGGGCCAGCCTGCACCAGAGCCTTAATATCAGGGCCCATTTGAGGAGGACCTGCAACACTGAGGGTGGAGGGCAGTCTGTCCCCTGCAGTTAAGTGACATTTGCTAACTTTTGTTTCTTCTCTGTTACATTTGCTTTTTCTCTATACTTCAGAATCTCTTTCTACTCCCCACTTTTCTGTCTTTATGTCATGTTGCCTCTTGTTTTTATCTCTTCTTCTCAGACACTTTCTACTTTCTTTAAAAAATGATGAATAAGCTGGTGTGGTGGCACATATCTGTAAGGCCAGCACTTGGGAAGCTGAGGCAGGAGGATTCTGAGTTTGATGGCAGCCTGAGCTACATAGTGGGTTCCTGGCCAGTTGAGCTACACAGCCAGTCTATATCTTGAAAAACAAACAAAACAACAACAAAAAGGTTAATAGTCAGCGAACTCTCTGTCACTCAAAAAACAGAAACACTAATGTACTATATTGAAAGATTATAAAACTACAAATTACGGGTGTCACTCCCCCATCCACCAAGCCCCCATCCCAAGCCACAGATACACAGATGCTTCCCCAAGAGAAGACCACCTTTAGCAGAACTACTTAAGGGTCACACAGCAAAGCATAAACTCTTACTCAAGGAGGCAGCATTTGGCCAGCACAGAATTCCAATATACTGACCTTGGTGTAGGAGGCCAAGACCTGGATAACATTACTTCAAAGTTTTATTCCTCATTCTTTTTATAATATTAAGCTTTTGTAATCTAAGCTTGTTGTGGTTGTTGGTAGGTGCCATGGAGTCGGGTCCGACTCATGGCAACCCTCATAGTTTTCAATGGCTGATTGTTTCAGGATTGGTTTTGGGAAAATCCAGGCTTAGAAGTATTAAAATGAAGGGAACAAAATGAAATTTCTCTCAGAGAGCTCTTGTACACTCCATGCGTTTATCCTAATTGTAAGTGTCTTTGGGTTTCAAAATTCTTCAATGAGGTGCTTCAGCACTACTGAGCAATTCACACGAGGAGCAGTATTGTTTTCTAATATTTCAATGGCAATGTCACTAAATTTCAGGGTCCTTATTAAGTCATAAAGTATGGCTAGTCCATCTTAGTAACATATGTTTCATTAACCATCTCTTTCGAGAGGAATCTTATACTTGTCCACACCATAGCTACCAATGCACATGGCCTGCGGTGTATGTTTCTAGGCAGAATGCACAGGCAACACAGTGTCATGATCCAATGCAGATGGAGAGCACGGACTCATGAAGGCAGCTGATGCTCTAAGCATGCATGAGGGGTGTGCGCCAGCAGATCCCGGTCCCACAGCCAGACATGCTTGAACATACACAGCACAGGACATAATGGGAGCTCATGTCCATTCACCAGCCACAAAATAGCCAAAGCAAGGCTAAGGGAAGCCAGGATGACAGATGCTATTTGGAGAACTACATTGGCCTACAGAGGGCAATGCTGAAGGGAGGCAAATATCGCTTTGGGTCAAGCAGCAGTTCGAGGCGACCAAAACAGACCTCTGACCCAGATTTCCTTTTTGCGGTATCGTCTATATTGAGGAGGTCCCCAAAGCGCTCATTAGTGATAAACTGATGGTGCGTCGGGATGACGCCCGTGTGGCGTCGAGCTGCAATATCGGCCTCTTCTTGCTCTCGCTTAAGTCGTCTCTGGTCCGCTAAAAGTTTCTGCCATGAAATTGCATAAAATGGGCAATGAATCATCGGGTCCAGGGTAATGGAAAACTGCCAACAAAGCAACTAAGGAAGAAGGTGCAGGGTGAACAGAGAAGAAAATTCAAGGGTCAGATGTGAAAGGGGCTTACGGCCATAGCTACTATGTTCCATATGAACACACTGACCAGCTAACTATTCCTGGCTCAACCCAAAGCCTCCTGCCTCCTGGCAGCAAAGGCTAGCTGACCTGTGGGCACAGCCAGGGCACAGCACTCACGCTAGGCAGGCAGTGGGGAGCTGTGCCATCCCCACCAACCCTGGACAATGACACATCCCCCAGTGTATTCCCAAAGCAGGATCAAATTTGGCTGCTTTTTCCTGCCCACAGGACGTTACTAACTGGCAACCGGGTCATTTTTATGCTTCCTCTGTCTGTTACTCTACCAGAAAATGTGGCACCCCTTCTGCTAGACCAGACAACTCTCCCCTCAAGTTTTAGAAAGCCTGAGGATATGCACCAAAGGTTCTTCCTGTGGCTAACAAAGAGCATCAGTTACTGTCCTAGTGAATTATTTCTTTGTTAGGCGAAGTGAAGCTGAGTTTAAGGAAATGAGGTAGAATATATATACAGAAAATTAACTAACAATAATGGCATCTGGGTAAAGAAATAATCTCCCCTATATTAAGAAAATAGTCATATATTTATATTTTAGAGACTTTTAAAAATAATCCAGCTTGCTCTTTACCAGAGGCCCTCATTGCCCAACTGAAATGGACCTATAGAATAGAATTCTAATGTTCTTCTTTATCCTATAGCAATCATATATATCTAGGATTAAAGTTCCTTGTAGGAAAGTGTTCATTAGAACTGATAGTTTTTAGCATGCTCAGTAAACACAAGCTTTCTTCCAGCAGGCAATTAAATGCCTCACGTGACATCTAGCTCCAAAGGATGGTGGGCCCAATTTTTCTCTAGGGTTTACAAATATCTCATCAAATGGTTGTAGGATTTCTAGTGCTTTAGTAAATTTTTGTAAAGATCAAATGAGAAAAGATAAAGTGCTGTGCAAAGCACAGTGTCATGGAAAGAGAGCTGGACCAGGAATGTTGAGCTTTGGTTTCCAGCTATACCTCTAGTATAAGTTAACTTGCTATGTGGCTCTGGGCAAGCTACTACTTTGCTGAGGTCCTTTCCTGGATGAAACAAGGGAGTTGGCTTAATAGTCATTAATGACCTTTCCAAGACTGACATTTTCTCATTTTCCAAAAGGCCACTATCATCCATATT
This sequence comes from Pedetes capensis, assembly GCA_007922755.1. Taxonomy (NCBI): domain Eukaryota; kingdom Metazoa; phylum Chordata; class Mammalia; order Rodentia; family Pedetidae; genus Pedetes; species Pedetes capensis. The sequence continues at coordinate 110,956 of VMDO01000476.1, forward strand.
AACAATAAGGCATTTGCATGAGAAGGTGCTGAGAGATACCTCGTTGCTGGGAAGTTTGAGTTGTTTCTGTTAGCAATGGGAACAGATTCATGCGTGGGACTGACACACATCCCTGCTCAAAAGCCCTGGTGCTCTGGCTGAGGTTTAACATCATCAGTGGAAGCAGGCATCTAATGGAGCAAAATCTCCAATCTAGTGCTTAAACCTGTCCTCAGTAAATCCATCAGGTCTGTACTTTAACCATATATGCCCGAATCTATGTGTAAGGACATGCCATTTCAGGTTCTGTGCACAGGCCTCATTCAGGAAGCCAGCTGCTCATCTGCCATATCCACTTTTAATGTATCCATTGTTAAACCAAGTAAGTAAAATATAACCTGTGTGTAGGTAAACTTCCACTTCCACTTTGGATACAAGGGTTTTATTACTAAGATAGCATTCCATCTTTCCTTCCATGGCAGCCCAGGCCTACCTACATGGAAATCTTGTATCTTGGTGACAGGAAATACTTAGCAAACAGCTACAGAAATGAATCTGTTCTGTGTCCTGATAGACATTCAACATTAGTGAGTTTTGGATTTGGTATTTACAAATAAATATGTATGCCAGTACTTCCTCTTGTTTCTTTCCATGGACAGGTATAGTGTCTCACTGAAAACTGTTTGGTTGTACCTGGAAGATGGAGAGGCATGATTTTTTTTGGGGGGGAGGTCTTTCACCATACCATCTGGCAGCAATGATTATAATCATACAGTTCTCCTCAAGATCAACCTTACCCTAAATCCTTAAGGAAACTCCACCTAAACTCTGGAACCACTCAAGACAGAGCAATACAGAAATGAAGGATGAGACAGAGCTGTGAATACATGAACACCCTCCCCCACTGCCATCAGTTCAAAGTCGTTCTTCCACCTCATAACTCATTGCGGGAAAATGGGCACTGACATCATCTAATCTGAATTACCCTTTTTCCTGGAAGTGGGAAGCTCAGAACACAAGCATTGTAGTGCTTTATCACAGCAGAAGTTACAATTTTGCCCATTGGGCTGATATGCATGACCTCTTCCTAGATGCCTGGGGAGAATGGGCTCTTTGTAGTCCGTGCCAGTCATATCACACACAGACATTTCAGTAGCTACAGGAAGATATCCACATTCTCAAGTTCTTGGTTGGGGTTTACCAACCCTTATAGGGTATCTCCCTTCTGAGTTAAAGGTGACAGGGTTATAGGCAGCATCTTCAAATGGTTTTACAACATGTATCATGTGTGGTCATCATTATTTTTCATTTTCCTACTTTTTTCCTACTTCATCCTTCTTGATTTGAACTATTTTTGTGCCCAAAGAGGGGTGGGCAGCATTGGAGAAATTGATGGGTGGCTTTTAAAGGAAGAGATTGAGAGGAGGGATGAAAGCTCCCAGCTTGTAGGCATTAAGTGCAGTGTGGACCACCTACTTCTGTACCTCTCTGCAACAGTAATGGCTGGACCTGGCATTTATAACTGAGTGCCTGTGAAGAAAATTAGTCCTACTTTCCAGAAAAGTAAACTAAAAGAAGAGTGAGGGAGCCTATGTCCTATAAAAAGTCACTTGTGAAAACCCCAATCTTCGCTTCCAATTGCACGACCACATTACCTCTCTGACATGACAGGTGTCTAGAATGTCTACTTCCTTCATGCTTTCTTCTGTACAAGAGCTAAGAGAGTTAAAACATAACATCTACCTCTTTATCATCATGGCGTCTTCGAATAAATTCTTCTGTGGATTCCAAGTAATCAGCTGGGATAAAATGTCTTGGCGATTCTGAATCTTCAAAACAACAAAGTAGAGTTAAAACAGGCAAAGATTTTGGGAAACCAGGCTGGGAAAAGATTTCACATTTCTTCCATTATAAGTAGCAGGTTTTAATAATCATTGTTGATTAATGATCAGTACTCAAATTCCGAAGGAATCCACCCCCTCCCTCCTGTGTTTTGGATTTACTTGTGAACTAGTTTAATATGAAGACAACTAACCAGGAGGCAAAAGGAAGGGACATTCTTTTCTGTCCCTACAAAGAGGCGTGCAGGCTCTCACAGGGACAGACTGTACACTCACACACACAGGGCCACGGAGAGAGGCTGCCTCTCAAAAACCCACAGGTGGACTGGGAATCGCTGCAAACCGCAAGGGGTTTGAGAGTTCAAATGAGCACATTTCTCAGATGAGCTAAACGGCCAATTTTTCTTTCGAAACACAGTTTGGTGGTTAGTCTAAATGACATGGGGGCTTTGTTTTTAAAGAAGTGCAGCCACTACAAGCCATGGTTAATTGCCAAGCAAAACAAACAGAAGCAAAGGACAAAGCAGAAGATGAGCATCGAGGACGGACAGGAGGAAGGGCACAAGGGAGGGTCAGAGCAAGCAGAGTGGGGACGGGGAGGGGGGAGATGAGACTGTCAAACACACAAAATGCCACCTCCTCGGGACGGGCCCAGTTCACTTTGTGGGTTGTTGTTCCTGTCCAGGCCATGGTCTGAGTACGGCACTGGGTTTCCATTATTCACGGCCCTCAGGCAGTCCTCCAGGACTATGGGTCTCTCCCGAGGGGACTCTGAGCTGCGGCTAAGTCTGGCCATGGTGTGTCGGGAAGACAGGCGGGTGGGAACCAAGGGCTTCCCCCCAGAGGGGGGCTGGTCCTGAGGGGGCTGACTGGGGAGCTCTGGTTTCTGGCCCCCAGTGAGGCCTGCGGTGTCACCAGGGGAAGGCTGCCTGGGGAGGTGCTGCAGGGGCCTTTTCAATCGAAAAGGGAGGGGGCTCATCAGATAGATGTTCCTGAGGAGGCTGCTCTTGTCACCCCTGGGATCTGGGCGCCAGTCAGGCTGCCTGGAGGACTGCTGTTGCTCATGCTTCCGGATGGTGGTAAAGCGGGTGTACGAGGCAGGGCAGGTGCCTTTGCACTTATTGAGGCGATGTTTGGGGAAATCTCCATGAACGCTGCTACCGCTGCCCTCTCTGCTGTCATTGGAGATGTTTGAACAGCGGTCTAGCTCATCCGAGCAGGTGGAGAGGGGCTCAGAAGGCACAAGGCCCCTGAAGCCCAACAGGTGGTCCACAATGTTACTACATGTGGGAGAGGCGTAGACTCCTCCGGAGTTCAGCCCCTCCATCTCCCTGGGACGGAGCTTGGTTGACTCGAGGAGGGACTCGGCTGAACGGGCTGAGATCAGGCCGCTCCGGGACAACACAGGTGTTGGGGACTTGCTTAGCCTGCCAGACAGGTCCAGGGATGGCATGGACCGGGACCGCTGAATGAGCTGCTCAAAAGCAGTGATGCGGGAGGAGACTGTGTGCTTGGGGATGTGCTCTGAGCCCTCCTGGCTGGAACCCAGCTCGGCCCTGGCCAAGGCCAGGCTGCTCTTTTCGAAGTGGGAGGCGAGATCTCTCACGCTCGAGGAGGAGATGGACCCCAGGGAGAGGCCAGCTCGGTTGATTTGGTGCATGTCCCGGTAGAACGTGGTGAAGTGCAGCCCAGCCTTTCTGGAGAGAGGGCAGGGCCTCCTGGCACTGGTGCCGTACTCCTGGAGGCTCATGGTGCTGCTGGACTTGGTGTCGTAATCCCGCCGGGAGCGCATGAGCAGGTTCTCGATGCTCCCCCCCACCTGGAGCGGGAGGCCTCTTTTGGAATCGCGCAAAGAGACACAAAGGTTCTCACAGCTCTGAGCCTTCTCTGAGGGCAACAGAACACTCTTCTGTTCCTGCAAAAGAGTGCTGGGAGCAGAGAGCCTGGGTTTGAATTTGGAAGGAAGGATCTCGGAAATGCAGGCTTTCGCAGCCGACAGGGGCTTCTTGTGCTTACACCCAGGACCTAACACAGTGCTAGTGTGAAACGTTCGGCTAGGAACTGAAGATGAAGCAATCATGTGAGCATTCCCACCTTTACGATCCACTGGTAAGCATGCAGAATAAAATAAACAGACCCATTAGGTTAAAGCTGAAAGCTGCTTTACAAAAAAAAAAAAAAAGGGAGAGGTAACATGCTCATTTGTCATAAGGGCTTTTATAAAATTTCCAGTCGACGTCTGGAAGCAAAATAATCTGTGCTGCAAAGCAGGTGCAAAGATGCAATGAAAGAAATGGCCACCCTGCCAATAAGGAAAGGCTGAAGCTCAGCTAATTTCTAAGAAAAGGGAATTAGAACAAAAAAGGAGAGAGATGCTTCAGAAAGAGCAATGTTGGGGTTCAGAGGGAGGGAAACTACTAATACTAGAAAGAAAAATGGCCGCCAAGAAAATAGGGGAGGGGACACACAGGGCTTCGAGGCCTGGACATGAACCTGAACAGGCATAGCTTGTCCCAATTGGTGGAGGTTCACCCGCTGCCAATGCTCAGGTAACAGGAGTGGAGGGGAGACAGAGGCCTGCAGGCTTCATCCCATAAATTACCTTTTGTGGAAGCTGAGCTGGAGGGTCGCTTGAGCCCACTCAGGCCCTGAAGAGGGATGTCACCACCTTCCAAGACACTTTTATAAATCTGTCTCTCATTCTCCAAGCTAGCAAGATCCCCGGGAGCCCCATCTGATTCCCTCTTCACTGCATGGAAGTTGGAAGAATATATACTACGAACGAGGACATTTCAAAAGAGAAAAAAGGAAAAATAAGACAAAAAGTTAGCTTTTGAAACACTTTTCTAGCAAGCCTTATGTTACCAGGTGTGGAAAAGGAACTCACTTCCTGATAGCCTAATCAAGTGCTGTCCTTCTTAAAGAGCATTTTCTCCCCAATACTCTAAGGTTGAATCTAGGGCCTTGGGCAGGCTAGGCAAGTGCTTTACCACTGAGTGGTGCCCCCAGCCCCTTTTTTACTTTTTATTTTGAGACAGAGTCTTACTGAGTTGTGCAGGCTGTCACTGGCTTCAAGCCCGCCTGCCTCAACCTCCCGAGTCACTGGGATCACAGGTGTGTGCCCATGGAGCCCAGCTCTAAAGAGTGTTCTTATTTAGACACAGATTTCTACAAAGGCAGGCCCATACGGGTTTGGATGCTCAGGAATCTTGTCCAAACGATGAAAGAATTCTTGTTGAGATGACTGCATTTGTTCTTGAGAAGAATAACTGCAAAACACGGCCTGTGAAAGAAGGGTGGGAGGGGGGAGTGGGAGGGGAACTGGGGGTGCAGGGGCTATATATGAGATGGTACAGTTAAGGAATGAAAGATATGTGGCTCCAACCTGTGGCCAGCCAGTGTCAGTGATTTAAAGTCTATTATTTGGATTATTTTTCTAGATTACTCTGCATGAGAGCTTTGGTTGATGGAACATAAATATCAACAATGAAAAGAGAGGCCCAGTCATCTTAGGTTTCTAGGAAAGGCAGCAACCAAGGAAAACCAGATCCTGGGATTCTATGTGCTCTTATTTGCTCTTATTATCACAGTCAAGTTGTTTTCTTTTTTCTCCAAGAGACGGGGGTCTTGCTACGTTGCCCAAGAGGGCTTTGAACTCCTGGGCTCAAATGATCTTCCTGCCTCAGCTTCCCTAGTAGCTAGGACTACAGGTGCCCAGCTTCACATCATGCCCAGCTTCACAGCCAAATTTTGCACTAATTTCTTTCAGTTTTTATTCAGAAATTTAGGGCATATATTATGTATACCAACTATTGCCCATTTATATCCTTCATTTACCTTTATCTTGTAAAAATCTAGGTATTTTTCATGTTACTACATATTCTTTTTGGAATGAGGTGGAGCACAGAAAAAAAAAAAAGAAAAAAAAGAAAAGTATTTACCATGCCTTGTCTGCTGAGGCATTGACACATGTATACACACATACACGTGTTCAGAAGATTGAGTGAGCTCTTTCTCACAAAAGTACATTGAGTTTATTGGTATCATTATGGATTTGTCAGCTGTGACGATCCACCACTTGATGGAATTCCTTCACTCCAATATTTTACTATATTATCCAATCCACAGAAAAACTTAAAGAATGGTAACAACCATTCACATTCCCCCACCTAGATTCTAAAGGGGGCGCCAACCTGTATTTGATTTAACACACATCTGTCCATCTGTCTTTCCCTTTACCTACCCATTAGTGGTGAAAATTTTATATTCCATAAAGCTAGCCCTTCTGTCTGCGTGTAACCCCAGGCTCTGAGGCCCCGCAATCACAGATAACCGTAAATCGACATCATCTGGTGAGATGTCCTATGTGGGAGACACTGTGCTAAGTGCCCGGTGATTATTTTCTCTTTAATCTGTACTCACAATCCTATTTCTGCCATTTTTCAGATGAAGAAACAAAGCGCTAAGAGACTGGGTAACCCATCCAAACAGGCAGGATTACCAGACGGCGGAGCTAGAATCTGAAGCACCCCATCAGACACCATGCAGATGGTATCCTCAGCCACTGTTTCCTACAGAACATCTTCCTATGGCCCAGTAGTCCATGGCTCACACCCTGCGCCAGCCAGAGGGAGCTCAAGGGTCCTCAAGCTTCATTTATATCACTACCACCACTGGCTGCTTGCCAGGGATACAGACCTGAGAAAAGGGGTCCCAGAACCCTGGAATCCAAAATGGAAAAGAGGTAGCACCTCTGTTAGAACAGTGTGACACCTCCACTTTAGAACAGGGAAGTGTCTCTGAGCAATGCTGTGGCTTCCAGCCCTAGTAATGCCCCTCACAGCAGCTGCCACTAACTGGCACTTACCCTACGTACACCCACCACTGGCTAAGAGCTTTACACACTATATTTCAAGGGCTCTCCTAGGCCCTTCCTCATTCTCTCTGGCCTGGTGAAGGGATCAAATTCCTTCCCTCTCTCCTCCCCAAGACGGAATAATATGACTAGGAATCTGAGAGAAAAGAAAGCCAACTCTCAAAGCTGAAAACACAAAAACATGCAAATGAAGTGAGCCTACAAAGCAGGCTCTGGAGATCCCCTCTCTCTAGGAGGAAGGTGGGAGGGACAGGATGGGACCAGCCTCTTTCCTCAGGTTGTGCCCTTATTTGCAGGAGCCCGCTATACTACAAGGCCCATGGGTGCACTCAATAAATATATGTTCTAAAAATGAAAGCTGGTATTCATGGTCTGATTCAGATATGTAAAATTATGAATTTGGAAATTTGTCCCCAAGTATAAAATTTACTTAGGGATCCTGATTCCTGACCTCAGGGACCTGGAATCATCAGCATGGTGGAAGGAGTTGGACCATAGGGAATCAGTACCACCCAGGCTTAGGCTGGCTGTCCTTAAATTCTCCCCATCTCTGCCTGCAGGCACTACTCTTACCCCTAGAGATACAGGCTGGCTTTCTCACAGGCAGGGGACAGGCATGGGGACATGGGCTTCATCCATGCAGCTGCTTCAGCCTACAGGGTGTATTCACAGAACCCCCTCCCCAAGGTTCTGATGATAAAAGCTGCCAATCCCTGCTACAGAACTGGGGAACTCTGAGGGTGGCTTACAAGCAAGGTCATGGCACTAAATACTAATTTTTAGAAACACAAGCTTTTCTAAACTGGCCTTTTTTTTTTTTTTTTTTTCTTTTCTGAGACAAAGTCTCACTAAATTACGCAGACTGCCCTCTGGTCTCATACTTGCAATCCTCCTGCCTCCACCTCCCGAGTTGCTGGGATTACAGGTATACGCCACTGCACCCGGCTTAAACTGGCCTTCCTTAACTGAATTTCCTAACTAAAACTCAGCATAACACCATGCTTTCCTCCCCCCCCCTTTTTAATAACCCCAACTGCAAAATAATGCATGGATAGCTGTCCTTAGTCCGTGATAAACAGTGGCAAAGGTGACAGAGGGCTACTGTGTGAAGGGACATTTTCTGAAGCCCTGCACACCTCCCTCGGCACTAGACAGAGACTTTGAAGGCAGCTGCCATCCTGCCGCTCCTGCTGTCCTCTGAACTGCCATAGCCACAGTCAGAATTTCCACTGTACCTTCTTGAGTTCCTCAGATAAGCAACCTGACCTCACACCTTGCCACCTCACCAGGTCAGAACCTACCCGGCCCCAGCCAGCCTATTCTCTGGCTGTATTCCACCCATATCACCATTCCTTCCTGCTTCCCACAGAGCAACAAGCTAACACTCAGGAAACATCACAGAATGGAGTGCTACAGCCAATTGTTTTCTTTCTGATACCAAAGCTGACAAAGCAATGCTTTTTCCAGCTGTGTAACATTTTGAAACTGAGGTACCCTTATTAAAAAACAATATCTAAGATCTCTGGAACAATGTTTTTAAATGTACCTTCTCTATCAGCTTTCCAAATGTTGGAAAGAAAGACATCATTTGTTCCATTGTTCAAAAGAGGAAACTGAGGGCCAGAATGGTAAAGGCATTTGCCCAAGGTCAGAGTTGCTGGGTCCTTGCTATGTCCAAGTACATTAGAGAAGATGAGAGAAGCAGCCTTGGACCCCCAGCTGATAGAGGCACAATCAGAATTAGCTGCTACTAACAGAAAATAAAACAACATTCTGAGTAGCCTGGATTGAGCCAAACTTGGGTTCAGACTAGGTAAATCATGAGATGGCACAGAGAATTCAGCCTCTGGCTGAGATGCAGGGCTGGCTGCTGAGTTTCAAGAGGGTTCAATAGAAACACAGTCACTGGAAGAATAAAGTAAGAGAACAGAGCAACCGTTCTAGGGCCAACTGCTCACCACTGTGCTAACAGACAGGCCCTGGGGGCAGTGAACAAGGTCCTGGAGGGCTAGATTCCCATCCAGCTCCAGCAAGGGAGGTGCATCAGCTGAGGCTAGTTTCTGTTATTTTAAAACCTGCAACAGGCTGACGCGGGCACAGTGGTGCACGCCTGTAATCCCACAAACTCAGGAGGCAGAGGCAGGAGGATCGCAAATTCGAGACCAGAGGTAGTCTGCACAACTAGAGAAATCCTGTCTCAAAAAAGTTAAAACCACCTTCCAACAGGGTGCTTCTCTAGGGTTCAATTTCTTTCTGCAAAAGTAAAAGGCATGGTGAGACTGAACCAGAGATACACCTGCAAACCTGTGGTCTATACACACCTTTCTTTTGGACTCCAGGCACATACATTCAATTGCCTTCTAGACATCTCCACTTGGATGTTCCTCAGGCATCTGAAATCTAACACATCCCAAACCAAACCCAGCTCTCATCTACCACTTCCCATCCCCCCCAAGCTAGAAAATTCAGCAATTCGGTTCCCTTCTCCCTCTCTCTGTTCCTCAAACCTAATCAGTTACCAAGTCCTGCTGCCTTAATCTTTTTGCTTTCTACCTCCCTGGTTATCACTTCACCATTGCTCACCTGCAACCCTGCAGAGAGCACACCATCACTATCCCCAGCCTCTAGCTCTCACTCCTTCCAATCACTGTTGGTGGTATTTCTAGGAAAGATATCATGCCAATCTACACCGCTCTTCTGTTTACTCAACAAATATTTATTGAGCACCTACTACACATCACTCACTTTCTTAGGTGGAGGAAGTTTAGCAGAGAACATAACTAACTAAAAAATTCTACCCTCATGGAGTTTGCATTTAAATTCAAAACCATTTAGTGATATCAGGAAGGAAAAATCAAAAAGTAACTATTAATTGTGGCTTTGAAAGAGGGAATCTAGACAATGTTCTAGAAATGATTCCTTCTAGCCTTTTGTACTGCATAAAAAAATATGTTTCTTACATTTGTTGTTGTTGTTGTCAGATATTGTAGAATCAGTGTCTGACTCATAGTGACCCTATGTACAACAGGCGAAATACTATTGTCAGTGCTTCTCTGCTGTTCATAGGGTTTTCAATGGCGGATTGATTTTTTGGGAGTGGCTACGTCTGTCTCCCAAGCCTACAGTACCTGGTGTTCCCAGGTGGTCTCCCATCCAAGTACTAACCAGGCCCGACCGTGCTGATCTGACAGGATCAGATGCCACAGTGGTATGGCTGCAGGCTCCTTATATTTATGATATCATAACTATTTACATTTTATTTTTAACTCTATAAAGCCTTCCATGATGTATGTAATGTGACCATAAAATCCATTGATTTGTACCTAACTAAAAAAAAATTTACTGGGGAGGGAGCCTTCCCTGACCTATTCTCCTCCATAAAACAAGAGGTGCTCACTCTCATTCAGGTTCCATCATTGCTTTTATCACACTGAATTCTGGTTGTTGTTTACAAATTTGTTTACCATGTTATACCCTGAACCCTTTGCACATAGGCAGCTTATTGTAATAATCTTTGTATGCCTGATGCTTAGCACAGTTGTTAGACAAATATTGGTAGAATAAATTATTCTAAAATTAAATGCCTGTATGCACAGAAATTTCTGTGTATGTTTAGGGCCCAAGGGAATTTCCAATGTTTCATATATGTAGTTCTTCAGGTTATGATTTGTGTTTTACTCTTAATTCAGAATAAGTGAAGAAAGTACTCTCTGCTGTACCATGCCTAGCCCGGAAAGAGCAACTTGTCCTTGAGTGCCACCTGCTGGCCATATAGAGAAAAGTTCTTTTGGTTAGGCAAAGAAAGTATGAACTCTCATCTATGCCAAAATGGTAAGGATAAACACGAGTAGTTCCCACTACGGATTTATACATCTGATAACCCCAGAGACATAAAACACAAAACTGGACATACACTGAGATGGTAACTATAAAAAAAACATTTTTGAAGGAAAGGACATTAGGATATTAGGACTATGGGTGAATTTCTTCCTCTTGATTCTTAATTTCCTTTAATATTGTGATGTTATCAATTAATAAAATTCTAAAATATGTAAGTTGATGCATGTGTAATCAACAATGATTTAACCGTTCCAGAATAGGGCAAAAAACTTACTACTACTCTGTGCCCCATCAACATTTATAAATAAAAAAGAAAACAATAAAATAAAATAAAATTGTAAACTGCAGTGGTCCAAAACATGAAAGTGGATTTAAAACATCAGTTCTCCAAGAGGCCACAAAGCTGGGAACCTAGGTGGTCTGTGGTTCATTTTTTTCTTCATTTCTTGGGTCAGGCCAAGACTGAACAATGTTTCTTTCAACGTGTCACCCTCATTCATCTGCCCAGGGGTCAGGATCGGGGTGCCCAGTGATAAGCAAGCTGAATTCTTGTTAGTGAAGATTTACAGACCCATTCCTTTATCCAGTGAGTGTTCAGTGCATCCTTTCCTTTGTGTCAGGCACCCCACTTGGGGTGCTTCTTTATCAATGGCAAATATGAGAAAATCTTACACATCTGACCCCAGGATTTCAGAATGGCTGGCGATGGCTGCAAAATAGAGGTCTTTACAGACTTATTTCAATGATATAAATAAGAGTAGCTGGTAAAACAACACATCAATTATCTTTATGAGTACGCAAGAGTGTCTGAAAATGATTTGTTCTTTTAAGCACTTTGCCTTACTCATCAATCCTGCTAAGTCACAGAGTGACTTAAAAGAGTTTGTTAAAAATAGCTCAAAACCAGTAAACCTCACTACGCCTTTTGCTAAATTATTACCAAAATTGAATCAGGATGATGCAAGCAAGATTCTACTGCTGACACCAGTGTCCTGGTCCAGAGCTTCACTCTTCCTACTCTAGATAGAATGCTCCACCTATCAGCTGTGGAACTGGGGAGATTACACGGCCTCGGCATGCCTATTTCCTTGCCTATACAATGGAGACTGAAAATAATGCCTGATCTTGGAGTGCTGAGAAGATTAAATGAGCTAAAATAGACAAAATGTTTGCATAGGGCCTGACACATAGCAAATGCTCAATAAGGTATTAATGTATTTTATTTAAGACCAATGCTCCCAACCCTGACTGCCCATGGTAGCTACTTTCTCTTCTAAATCCTCTTTACCTTTAATAGTGGACTCATTCATTTGCCACTTTGCTTTTTCATTTACTAACAGTCATTTTGAGAGGGGGCACCCCCAAAACAATTAAGAGGCTATATCTATATTCCTATTACAGTAACTAGCACAGTGCCTTAGTCCAGCAGATTTGAAGGTATTCAGCTCAGAAGCAGCCTGTTCGGCCTTGTGCATTTCAGAGATGGGTGAAACAGCATAGGGGAGAGCAGGCAGCAGGGTTAACACTGGATAATCTTGAGACAAGGGTGGGAGAGACCTGTTTAAAAGGTGCAATCAGCCCCTGTGCAGTCAGAACAGCCAAAGTGGCAACCTAAGGGACCAAGGAGAATTTGCTGGGAACTGTGACCTGGGGGAAGCCCTTTAGGTACAGGCAGCCTGAGGTCTTCGGGTGGGCTTTATCTCTGAAAGCACACCCTTGGGACCTAGAGGATCTGTGACTTGTCACCCTTACAGCTGAAGACACAGCTCCACTGGCAGCTCTTTAACAGAGGGAGCCTGGGAGCCTGGAGCAGAGGGAGAGAGGGAAGGAGGTCATGATGCTGCATCTCAGCCTCGGGGTTTCTGTCACACTGCTGACTTGGTCACCACCCTCGCAGAGGGTGCAAAAGACTACATACCCTGCCTTCTCCAAGGTGGGATCTAAATGTCCTCTAAGGCAGGTAACTTTCCCTCCAGCTGCTGTCTTAATATATCTTCCTTAATTTCCTCTTATGCTCCGGGGGTATGTTAATCATGAAGCACATGTATTTATAGAAGAATTAACATAATGGATCCAGCTAGAGCTTTTGATCATTACCCTAAAAGGATTAAAGTTTTTCCATTTTTCCGAACACCCAAATCCCAGCTGACTGACCTTCAAATGAAATTCCTCTTACCAAATGCTGCTTTGGTGACCTAGGCAAGACAAGCACTAATGACCACAACAGTTGCCCCCTCAAATCCACAAATGCAGCAGCTCTGCTCACTGTGGCTTTACCAGCCCAAAGGGAACAGGTAACAGCTGTGACATTCCTCCTTGTCATATTTCTTTCTTTCTTTTTCTTTTTTGGTGGTACTTGGGGGCTGAACCCAAGGCCTTGTGCATACTTTATAAGTGCTCTACCACTGAGCTGCATTCCCAATCCCTATTTTATTTTTTACTTTGAGACAGGGTCTAAATTACACAGGATGCTTCTGGCCTCGAACCTGTGATCCTCCTGCCTCTACCTCCCAACTAGCTTGTATTACAGGCATGTGCCACTGTGCCCAGCTTTATTTGTCATATTTCAATGAATTGGCTACAGATATGACAGTAAAAAGATGAGGAATTGCTCTTTCCAGAACCAGCTCCTTTCCCAAATGTATTTGGAGTGCCAGGCACCCTGGAGCTAGAAGGCTTTTCCCCTGAAGAGTTTATCATTTACTAGCAAACTAGAAAAATACAAGAGTATAATTCAGGTATCTGGTAGCAGAAGTAAGGGCTAGAAGAGGTAGGATTATGACTCTGGGTGTCAGAAGGTTCAGTTAGCACTTACGTGTATGAGCTAAAATGGTACCGAGGGGGTGAGGGCAGCATTGAAAAATTTCAGCTCAGATTCCAGCTGCACAGCAAAGTACTAAGAAAGGCAATCTGGGAGAGGAACCAGAATGGCTTGGAAAAGGGGGCAGGAGGCTGGTGGTACCCCATGAAGAAGTGAGGGGGTGTGCACACATCAGGCAGCCAGAGCCCTAAGAACTGACATAGGGAAACAAATCCTCATCCATCTGAGAATCTAGAATGTTGGGCCCCTCTTGGTCCCACATCGCCTGTGGCAGGTCTAGCCCCAAGACCCAACCCCCTCATATGTCCCTCTATCTTTACACCAGGTTCAGCCCATCCTAGCCACACTCCCTCTGCCCCAGAATCCACCAAGGAAAATATTGATTCTAAACACAGACAAATGTCCTCAAGTTCGAAAGGTGAAGACATCGACATGGGGAAAAGCTTATCAAAGGTGGTACAAATCATCACAAAATTATTTTGGAAAAGGAGGAGAAAATACAAGAAAAAATAATTTGAAGACCATAATTAGATGGCTACTCACTGCCAAACTGTCAGTCGAAGCCACTAGACAGATACAAGCAAAACACTAAACCACAAGCTGCTTCCATCCCATCTCTCACCTTTAATACATTAGGTCAGGCAAACAAAGTGGGGTGACTACTTACTATCCAGGAGGCTCTGAAGAAATGTCCAGAGTGGGGCTGATTGCTGAGCTCTGTAAAAGCCAAGAAGAAAAACAGAAAAACAATGGAGATGATTTATTTTGACCCAGGAGTTTCAAGTCAAGGAAAGGAGAGGACACTTCCCTTCCCTCATTTTTAGATAAGAACCTCTGGGAGACAAGTGGCCTGGATGCAAAGGTGTCAGTGCTGGAGAGCGGCGCTCCCTTCTGGGAGGATTTTGGGGCCCTGGGCTCTCCCATGCTGTGTGGTCTTTTGCCTTACAGTAGAAGCAGCCACTGCTGTCTGGGTGGGTCAGGAGATGGCCTCCTGGCTCACTTTTATCTTTCGTTTGAGGCCCAATGAGAAATGCCCCCCAACCAGGCCAGCATGCACAACACACCCTTCACCACAATTTCCCTAGCCCTCAGACCCCACTGCCCAGCCCACTGCCAATCCCTGCATGCACCCCAGATGCCATCTACACCAGAGAGATGGGCACGCAACACTTTAGTAAAGAACCACAACAATGCATTTTAAATGGCCGCACCGTGTTTTAGAAAATTTGTTGATGCCTGCAGATTTAGAAATGTGGAAATAGGGAGGAACACAATTTCACAAAACCCACTAACGACCATATCGGCATGGATGGCAGAATGCTTTATAAAATTACAGGCCACAACATAAAAGAGAACCACCAAAAGCTACATGCAGAGAAAAAGCAACACAATTATGTAGTTTAGGGTTTCTTTTGTTGTCTTAGAGGGCAAAAATATAAAGGGTCCGATCTATTCACGTTGAATAAATAAATGTAAAAGTTCACTTTAAAAAATACTCTTATCTCTAATAATGACCATTATCTCTAAGAGTGACTATTATAAGAAAAGCAAGCTTTCTGAAGGAGAGACATGTAGGGAAAGGAGGGAAAGAGAAAAAGGAAGAGATTGTGAAGGAGGGAGGAGGAGATGACAGGGGAGGGCGGCAACCTTCATCGGGGGTTCACCCACCCACCTAGCCTCCGGCCTGGCGAAACACCCACCGTCCACCTGTCGGTTTGGGTGCTTTCACTTTGGAGGGCACCCGTGGCCCAGGATGAGGATTCGACCCCACCCCACCACAATCTCCTCGGAGAGGCGCCACTCTCACTTCTGCATTCATCCTCTAGCCCTTCCGGCTGCACTGGTCACACCTGCCCATCCTTTCTTCTTGAGTCTCTTGCCCTTGGACCCTGTTCCATTCTGGGATTCCACTTCTTAAAACCTTGCCTTGGTCTCCACGGTGGAAAAACTTCTCCATGACCCTATGAGGTTATCTAGGAACTTTCTCCTTCCTCCCTCCTTCCCTTTCTCCCCTCCTTCCTCTCTTCCTTCCTTCCATGATCACATCTTCTCAATCAGTGCTGCATCCTCACAAGATTCCCTGATTCTCTGCCATACACTCTAACTCCCATCGGCTACTCACCCAGCCACCTCCAATGTCTGTAGAAACTCCTTAGTTATCAAATCCATGGACTCTCCCTGGGAGCCCATATTTTTGGACTGCTTGGGTAGTTCTCATTTTTCTCTTCTTGATCCATCACTCATTTTCTCCACCTCTCTGAATGGTTCTCTCTGTGACTGACTCCTGGTCTATGTCATCCAACATCCCAATGGGTAGGTGTCTCCGTTTATGATTCAATCATTCATTCATTCTTTTTTTTTTTTCCCCTGTGATGCTAAGGATCAAATCCAGGGCTTTGTGCATGCCAGGCAAGTGTTCTACCACTGAGCCACATCCACAGACCTTGGCTTTTTGTGAGAAAGGATCTCACTATGCAGCCGAGGCAGGGCAGGATCTCGCTGTGTAGCCCAAGCTGGTCTTGAACTGGAAATCCCCCTACCTCAGTCTCTGGAGCGCTGGGATTACAGGTGTGCATCACCAGCCCAAGCCTCCTCTTTCCTCTTAATACGATCCCCTCTTCCTTCAATCTTTCACTACTCCCAGGGCTTCAATCATCACCTCTTTTTAGGTGACTCCAATCAATGTCTTCAGCTCTTGCCTTTTTCACAAGATCTAGTCTTATGATTCCAATTGTCTTCTGTCTGTTCCTTCCATCAGCACTCCCCAACCTTTTTGGCACAAGGGACTGGTTTCATGGAAGACAACTTTTCCTTTTCTTTTTTCTTTTTTTTTCAGTACTGGGGGTTGGACCCATGGCCTTGCGCTTGCACGCTCTGCAAGTGCTGGACTACTGAGCGGCACCCCCAGCCCTTTTATCTTTTTTTTTTTTCTTTTTTTTTATTTTTTGAGACAGGGTCTCACTAAGTTATGCAGACTGCCTCTGGTCTCGAACTTGCGATCCTCCTGCCTCCGCCTCCCAAGCTGCTGGAATTACAGGCATGCACCACCGCACCCAGCTTGGAAAACAATTTGTCCATGGATCTGGCATGGGGAGCAGTTCTAGATGATCCAAGCATGTTACATTTATTGTGCAAATACAGATGAAGTGCTCCCACCATCACTTGAGGACCAGTCCATGGGCTGGTGGTTGTGCACCCTGCCTTATATGATACTCAACCAATACCTCCAAAGCCAATGACATGAAACCAAATCCCTCACCTTACCCCTGTCCTGATTATCTTGCCAGCTTAATGTGACATACTGATACACTCATGCTTCTGGCTGCCTGGCACAAACCCTAAAAGCTCTCTGTCTCCTCTTTTCCCCCAATTCATCGTTCTTCACACTAATTACTCAAAACGTCCCCTTGCAGTTTCCTTGGTGATCTCTCCCCTCCTTTCCCTCCTTACCACTACATGCCTGGACTGCTGCAGTAGCCTCTTTGCTGGGACTCCACTCTTCCTTCAATTCAACCTCTCTAGAGCAATGACAAAAGTCTCCTTAAAACACTTCCTTAATTACATCACTGGTGTGAGGGGAAAACCCATCATCTCTTTAGCCATATTTTCTGAGGCTCTACAATCCAGGGTCAATCCTCTTTCCCAAATCTGTTTCCCACTCTTCCCACCCCAAATTTCTTTCTGTAGCACAACTTGCCTTATCCTGTAAACAAATGCACTTCTGCACTCTAATGCTTTCCCAGTGTCTCTAAGTGAAAACCCCCTTATGGTCACCATGCACCGAAGTTCTATCCACCCTTTAAGATCTTGGCTAACTCCTCTGGAAAACTTTCCTTGACTTTCCACAAGACTTCTCTTTCTTCTGGCCCTGAAAGCCTGTACCACTCACTCAACTCTTGAGCAAACCCTGGAGGTCTTGCACTTTTGAGTGTGACTGAACTGTCAAGGAAAGGCTTTTTGCGCAGGTGTAGTACCTCTCCAGTATGTCTCACACACGAAAGACTAACATGCACCTGTCAGCTAAACCAAGAGCAAGATAGCTCCTGAATACATCTGCAGCTTCTTTGTGCCCACTGTGACTTGGGGAGTGTTCTGGGCCTCAGAAGCAGGATCTACCCTCAGGAGGGTCACAGTTCCAGCTGCCTCTCATCCTTGCATTGGTTAAAGAAGCTGATTATTTTGAACTACTTTGAAAGTGCCTCCTGATTCATTCTTGGCCATCTGTTATGACAGACTTCCTATCCTGCATCCCAGTCCATGTGAAGACTTACCTGAAGCCACAGCTTACTCTAGAACAGCTTACTCCAGAACAGATTGTGATCACTTCCACCTTGGACTTATGATCTCCAAGTGGCTACACCAGGTTCCAGTCCCCATCCTGGTTAAAAACTCAGCACCCTCACTCCACCTTCCTCCCAAGACACCTGTCTACCTCAAGGTGTACATGGCGACTTACCTCTTATGCTGCCTGGGCCTAACCACTAGCCCTGTTGGCTCCCTTGTCTTGTGGTGACTCTCTGGATCCCTGAGTCCGACTACCCTGCCTGGCTACAGCTCACTGGCTTCTGATTCTCTTATCCCAGCCCCATTTGGCTACTGCCATGAAACCCGGGTTTTTCCACCCTCTCCTTAGTTTGAGTCTCTGGCATTCACACTACTTTTTATACAAAAATCACTCATGCTGGTGATCTGACCCATTGTCTTAGTTATGCTTACATCTAACACGGATCCATTAGCAATTTCCACTTTTCCTGCTGTGGAAACTTCCTGGCCTCTTCAACAGTGTCTACATTCCTTTTGTATTTCCTCTAAAGATATTGTTCCTCAAAAGAGTCTCTGTAGTTTTGTGAGGGAGCCCTGAGGACATATCTGCCCATATTTGGTTTCTGAGGGGAAACCTTGCACTGACTCTCCCCTTACCCTCTCCTCACCTTTTAATAAACCACACTTCAATATAGATTCCTTTAAAACTGTCAATGCAGGCTCAGTTCCAAATACTTGCATGTGTCCAGGCTGTCTGACCTCTGGATTGTGCCCCTTCACTGAGAACTTTCTAACTTTTACAAGTACAAATGCCACTGCTCTGACAGTGCCTTGCACAGACGAGACACCCACATCATTGTTGCTATATCTTTGAAAATGACCTCTGAGGTTGGTATCTCCAAGGGCTACAAAAAACCAAAAACAAAAACAAAAACAAAACAAAAAACCACAGGAAATATCCCCCAAAATAGCTCTCTGAAAATTCAGAGAGGGTATGTAAAGGTGAAGGAAAGGAACAAGGGTCACCGGCATGGTGGCACACACCTGTAGTTCCAATGACTCAGGAGGATCACAAGTTCAAGGCCAGAGGCACCCTGCATAACTTAGCAAGACCCTGACTCAAAGCAAAAAATTAAAAAATGGGCTGAGGGTGCCCAGTAGTAGAATACTTGCAAAGTATGTGTGAGGCCCTTGGTTTAACATCCAAGTGCCACAAAATAAATAAATGAATAAAGTTTAAAAAATATATAAGTCACTCTTTGAAAGCAGTAATAATAATAATAATAACAACAACAACAATAATAATAATAATAAAGCTATAGTGGGGTGGGGAGAGTTTAAATCACCAGCCACTCTGCATAAATTTTTTAAAAAATCCCCTTTAAGGAAGATACCAAGCTCAAAAGGAATCCAAGTAAAAATTAACTGGAGTGGGGTGGGATCTAAAACAGGAGTCAGAAAGCCATGCAGCTTAAAATAACCAACATCACCGACTGTCACCTCAACTACATCAAAACCATAGAACAGAGACAAAAACAAAGCAGAGCTTGAAAAGGAGCTGATGGCATGAGAAAAACTGGGAAATACCTGTGGCGGGCTTGCACTGGGTGCCTTATTACTCGTCTCCATTTTTTCTAAATCTGCCTCTAACTCTGTTTGGCAGAGGTTGAGATCTTTTTCTAGATTAGTCTGGTTCAAGAAAGAAAAGATGAGAAAGAAATGTTTTAGTTTAGAGGAAAGGGAGAAAGAATGGAAGATTAAGTTTGAAAATGATTTTTTTTAGTGTCATACTTAAATAGGGCCACAATGGCATGACTCAATCACAAGAGCTCACTAGAAATTAGTTAAAGACATAAAAACAGAGAATGCAACATTAGGCATGTTCAATAGAAATCCTGAGCATCACAGCTTCAAAAATCTATTCTATGTGCTAACAAGAACTACACATACCACAAAACCTACCTTTTAAGGAAAGGCCTACTTTCTCTTTTGTCAGAGTACAGTGACTGTGACAAATATTCTATGTCAGAAGAACAAGTAATTAAAAAAAAAAAAACTCTAAACATTAGTATATGTCTTAGAGACTTTGTTAAATAGTTTTATCACCAAGCCAAAAAAAAATGTTATTAAGTTAAAAAAAATAATGACTTAAGAAAAGAAAAAAGAAAACAAATCCACAACACACTCACACCAACCAAGGCTAGAGAGCACACACAGTCCACAGAGGAGGCACAGCGGAATTACCTTTCTATCCTCTCTAGGAAGGATAGAGCAGTCTCCAGGAGTATAATCCCATATCTTTTTGGGAGGCTGACGGGAAGCAGAGGAGGAAATGAAGAAATGAGCATAAAGACATAAAGACAAACATGGAGGCTGGCTCAAACAAAGAGGCGCACACTAGGAAAACCGGGCCAACACAGAAGGGTGAACTCAAAGCAAAGGGCTGGGGACTCTGCCTGAGGACACAAAGCTGTCTACCCAGAGGGGACCTGGAACCACTAGCTAAGAAGTGTGTTTTTATGTATAACAATAGCAAATCATCATCGAATTCTAAATATTGAAAACTTAAAAAAAAAAAAAAGGAAAAAGCATGAACCCAAACTTGAACAAAAATTAGAAACTTTGAAATTCTTCATTGTTCTCTTCAAACTAAGATTGACATTAGAGATTCTACATTTTTAAAGTAGTCTTCCCCACTGTAAAAAATACATGGTTAACAAATGTATGGACCTAGAGACTTGGCTCACAGAGGGTAAACTGAACTAAATGTGCTTTCTGTGGTGTGTAGCAATGAAATCTACACACAAAATGGATGTTAAATAGTGTGGTAGAAAATTTCATACCAGTATTTTTAACTCTCCTTTTATAGTTGAACTACATTTTTTTAAGACAAGGTCTCACTACATAGGTCAGGCTGGCCTCAAACTCGAGGTTCTCCTGCCTCAGTCTACAAGGGCTGGGATTACAGGCGTGCACCACCTAGATTTTGATAACAGTGCTATTGGTAGGGATACACATTCCATCTTCCGTAGAGAACAGTTTAAACTTAGAATGTAAACTGTAGACTGCAAGGTTATTTTTGCTTTCTCTTTTAACCCTTCATGTTATGATTTGAACTACATTTCTAAGATGGAAATCTGCCGGGAGATTGTTATAAGTTTAGTGAGGGAGGTGTTTAGAGGGTAGGCATTCAGAAGTTACAAGGCACCTCTAATTCCTGAACTTCTTCCCTCAAGTGGACCTTCTTGTTGTGCTTACTTATACCTGAAATTTCCTATACTATAACATTGGGGGAGATGAGAAACAGAAGATTATTAATACCACCTAAGATTTTATGCAAATTTCATGACAACCAACTCTGTGGAAGCATTCATATGAGTTTACATTGAGAAATTTTGCCTCAAGTTTGTGGATGGAAGTCTTGTCAATTTCTATAGAAATTAGAGGAAAAAAGAGAAGATAAAGCTGATATTCAAGTTCTCTGTAAAAGAAATGTACTGATTCCACTGTGCATTCTCCACTAAGAACAACAGGTCAGGTCATATGTGTGTGTGTGTATGTGTGTATGTGTGTGTGTGTGTGTGTGTGTGTGTGTGTATACAAACATTAGACTTTGTAAAGTAAGTGATACTGGCAATTATCATTCATCTTTGGCACTCAGTACACTTGGATGGTTTGGGGAAATAGATTTTTTAAAGCCACATGTATCATCCCAACTCAATTCTTTCTTTACATATCAGAAAAAAATTGCAAGAGAGTGTTTACAAATTAAATTGGTTTTAAATAGCCATCTTCCCAAATGGTCCCTGGAGTCTTAACTTATTTGCTCTACTATGACAACTTGTTTGAGCTAAAAGGTATGATAGGATCTTACTGAAATTCCAGTTTATTTGAAGCAGCTTTAAGAGAAGGGGTTGAGGAATAAAAGAGTTTAGGCAAATATCTAATGTCAAAGTTCTGGTAGGCTTTACTCAGAAAAAGTAGTCCCAAGTCAGTGTGAATAATTAATTAAAAATTAATTAAAAAAAAAAAGTAGAAATAATGATTTGCATGATTTGGTGGGAGTTCTATTTTCCTTCTGTTTCTGAAAGGCTGAAAATTTTCCAAACTTCCATAGTTTATGCCAGTGTTTTCATTTCTTATTGTTTTGTGGTCCACAGTGGTTGGACTAGGAAGAGAAGAAATTTCTCCTTCTCACATCTTCTCAAACTCTGTTGGTCCATCTAGATAATAAGCCTGCACTTAGGATGCCTTAAACTATAAGGAACTGCCCATCTCAATGCTTTTCCTCAGGATATGTGCATTGATTAAAGTTATTTTGGAAAGTCTTCAAAAGTACTCTCTTTTAAAATAAGACCTATTTAAAAAGGAGAAATCTCCATCTTGCAAATAGGCTGTGTTCTTAATATTTACTTGAAGTGGTTATACGGTCCTCAGACCATAAATTCCAAGAGTAGCAGTATTAGTTTACCAAGTTATTCTCAGGGCCTATTTGCTGTATGCTGGGACTGAAGTATTGCCTACCGCCTACAAAAATTTTTTGCAATGATAGATTTAGAAAAACAAATCATCCATAATTAATTAGAAAAAAGCTTGACAATTTTTCCTAAAAGCTCATATTTCCAATAAAATTAGTTCAGTTATTCAATAGATGAGGAGATGGCTAGAAATTTGTGGATTCTGAAAGGGATTTCAAAAATCAATGGCATGGACTCTTTATGAAACATAATTTAAAACTAATAGCTATTGTTTTCCTTGGCGAAAGCATGGTATTATTGTTACATATACCAATCCTGGTGTTTGAGTGAGAAGCAGGAAGAACTACAAGATACCAAAAGAAGCTTTGTATGTGCAATAATTGAGCAGGTTTTAAGAAAAAGAAGAAAAGGAAAAAAGATTAGGACACTGTTCAATATTTTCATGTGGAAATGATTACCTGAGGTAGACTTGATGTCTAAATGGTGAACAGAAGAAGTAAAAAGGAGAAAAAGAAATGAGGGGTGTACCAAAGCCTCAGGGAGGGGAGAAGCAAGGAGGGTAGTTTAGGTAGATGCTCCCCTCTCCAGTCTCCCTAGCTGGTGCTCTTCATGGAGGCAGCTCAATTGCCCCTGGAGAAGTGTCCAGGAGGGACCAGGAGAGAAGACTGCCTGCTTCTACAAGCAGGATGTTGCAAGTCACATGCTCCTAATTTTAAAGACACCTGAACTTTCCAAGTTCAGCATCACTAAATCAAATTACCATTTCAAGAGTACCAGCTTAACTTCTCTTTGTCTTCATTATATGAAAAATATACACCATGGAATTTAATGTTTTATTGAACTATAAAGCTAAGTTGTCTGCAAATAAAACTATCATCCAAAACCACAGTAATTCAAAAGCTAGAGTCAACGCTTAGAGTCTCATGCAAATGTCTACTAAAATGTTTTATTTTTATATGCTCAGCTCTACCATCCATAAATTCTTTTTGAAGTTATAACAATTAGGACTTAAGTAACTATTGTTTTAAAGCCAGTCACCTTGAGTTGGAAGGATGAGCTTAGTGATCTCTCATGTTTGATACTTATTTGGGTACAGGGTTAATAAAATCCTCCTTTAAATGTCAAAGTCATTTCATACCAAAGCCAGCTCAGAGATCCCACAGGAAGCTGCTGACCATTAGGATGACCACTAAATTTTCTAGAATTCCTAATCTCCATTCCAAACTTTGGAAAATATTATCATAACTCATAGAAATCATTCCCTAAAAGTTGCCTATAAGGGGGCTGTATTTGTGGGTCATATCTGCATTGAGAGGCCTTTGGGCCAGCTCTGGCACTTGCCTTGCACATATATGCTCTTAAAAAAAATGGTATTTGAAGCAGTAGTAATGCAGGTCTTCTCAGTGAGTACTGTTTTTTCCTGCCTGTCTCCAGCATGCCATAAACACTTTGGTCAAGGTAGTGCACCAGTGGCAGAAATACTGCTGCCCACAAAGTTTATGATATTTGTTGTCAGGGATGGGAAGGCCTAGGACAAGCAATGACTTAGTTGTGTTCTCTGGGATGTCCTGGCAAGATGCACCTCTGGGGCTTTCTGTCCTTTCTTGGTTAAGTAAGTGAGGAAAGCTTTAAAGGTTGTAAGTGAGATGAAACATCCCACTATTAACAACCATCACAACTGCTCCCCACTCCTGAATTCCTACTACATACATCTGACTCTTTAGCAGCAACAATGCAGCAACAGCATTATTTAAAAAGGTGGATAACCACTGAAGCTATTAAACTTACCGGTTTCCCAAACTCCAATTCCGAAAAGAATTTATACCAAGGTTCATTCTTTAAATCTATCTCTTCTGGGCTTATATCCCGACTCTATAGGGGTTGGTGACAAGGAAATGGAAGAAAGAGAAGGATAACATTATGCAAAGATTACGTAGGAACAGGCCAGTAGAGATGCAGTGGTTTCCAGGTGTGTACAGCAACTGCACTCAGTAGCAGCAATCATCCATTTTTACTGCCATCAGCAAAATCAAGGAGGTAAAACAGGAGGGAGAGGGTGTGTTTATAAAAACAGGGAAACTGAGGCAGGAGCAGTTAGTGACTCAGTCATATAGCAGAGGCAGATGGACTGAAGATGGAGACCTCTGCACCCCACAGCAGCTCTTCACAACAAAGCTGAATATGGGCACACAAGTATTGCTCAGTAATTTTCTGAACTGGAAAAGAGCAAGGCCTTATTTCCTCTTGCAAAGAGCTATTAGTTATGAGCAAATACACTGGTGAGCACACCAAATACTTAGCATCTATGCCAGTTGAGTAGAGCAAATGGCTTTTATGGGCTAGTACAGTTTTAGTACTTGTTTGCAAGGCTGCCTCAAGGTTTTCAAAATAAATGCAAATATTGACATTTTATAAAAGCCAATTAGTTAATACTGCATCTTTAATGGCACATGAATAGGTGAAATACCATGTCCCATACACAGTAAAGTGAAAGATGATATAAGTAAAAACAGAGGACACAAGTGAGAAACATTGTAAACAAGCATCCATTGGGGATGAGTACAGACAGAATATACTTTGTGTTCTAACAAATAAATGTTAAAGAATTGGGGGAAAATTAAGTAAGGGAAAAGCTGGACAAGACAGATAACAGAACAGGAGGAAGAAAACTTCTGGGTTATGTTCCAAAGTTAGATTTCTCATTTTACATGACTCTAAGAGGTATCTCGAGGACTGATAATTTGATTATGCGGGATGTAATGTTTAATCAAATATGTATAAAGTTCGGGTAATTCACACTGTAAAATAACATGGATTTCTGGAAATAATTAGTTGGAAAATGAATGCCTAGAGAGCAAGTCAGGTTTTCCCTTTAATAAATTTGGAGATATGTTCACATCAGACACAAAGTGAGGTTCACAGCTTAATTAATATATGTTTTTTAAAAACTTTAAAAATCATAAGAAAGATATGATTTTCTAAAACAATATGAAATATGAAATCTATACATTTTCTACTGAGATTGAAAGCATCACCCCCAAAACTTAACTACCTCCAGGGTATGACCTGGAAGGCACATGAGAAGGAGTGCTACCAATGTCCACCCCCCCACCCCCATACAGGTCTGCAATACTACTTTGTCACAAGCTGGTTCTTCCCAATTACACTGCTCTTAACAAATCACTTAACAGGCCTTTTGCAGCTTATCAAAAAGGCTGCAAACTGTCATGATAACCTTTACCAACCCCTTCTTCTAAGATCCTTGGAAGAATCTATACCACTTCTCTTAAAGGTAGAGGAAGATATGAATATAGGGCAGAGAAGCTCTTTTTAAATGAAATTAAACTAAGTTGAAATCAGAGGGAAATATATACTGAACCACAGGGTCTGTCCCTTCTATCCACATAAACCTAGGGAACCTAGGCCTTCAATTATGAAGGGAAAGCCTTGCTCTCCTTGCAGTAAATGGATTCTGTATTTACTTACTGAAACGAGGCCTGATACCTACAAGGATACCACCATTTGGGGGTGATACTTTAGACACCAGGACATTCTGGCTCCTAAAATGATGGGGTTTCATAAAACCTACTTCATGTTTATTATTTTTACAAAGACTATAAACTACAATCTGGGAATATACTAGTTGTTGTTTTTTTTTGTTTTTTAAATAAGATGTACCAACTCTTTCAGGAAACTGTCTGAAAGTTTTGGTACCTACAGTCATGAAAGAATTCACCCATTTTATTCCCAAATGCTCTTTGAAGATTGTTTTACTGATGAGGTTAATGCTGTGTTGAGAACAGAATTAGGATGTATGTCAAACAACTTGGTTCCAGAACACTGGGTCCAGTGCCTCAGTCCTTTGAACTGCCCAGAGAAAAAAAGGAAAAAAGGTGACACTACACAGCACTCACAACTGCATTTGAGTTGGCCAGGTATAACTCAGCTGTACGTCCCATCAGGGAACATGCCAACTGCAAACATCTGTCTGGATGCACCGAAGAAACGCTGTCTAAGGAGGCATTGCAAATTCCCTAATGCCAGACTCTGTTCATTGTTGCCGTGGGGGGTTCTTTTTCAGCTTGATAAAATCCTTGGAAGGGCAGGAGACTTGCCAGGAAAATGCTAACTTCTCAATGACAGTTTTGCTGCTTGAATGGGAACCAGAGACTAGCTTCAAATTTCAATTACATAAATCATCTAGATGTGGCATATTCACTTGCACAGCCCTTTATAATGTTCATAGTTCTTGTACCCTTATTATTACACTTGACTGTCTCACTTGGTCATTATAAAGGTTGGTAGGCCAGATAATATTTCTATCACGGATGAAAACATTGAGGTTCAGGAAGGTCAAGTGATTTGCACCAACACATACAGCAAAGTCAGAACTGGAACCCAGAACTCAGATCTTCCAATTCCTGGTCCTTTGCTCTGTATTACACTATATTCCACTTCTTACACTCTAAACTAGATGGGTAGACCCACTGAGTTTCACAAGACACCAAGCTAAACCAAGGCTAGTGACTAGTTTGAAATGTTCAAGAAGGAACTCAAAAATGAAAATGACTGGGAAGAAACCAAGCTGAGTAAATTCTGTTGTTTTACTTTTATATGTGTATCCCATGTCAATAATTACTATACTTGCTAATCTACATCTATGGGAACAGCAACTCCAACATCTAACCCAGAGCCAGGCATGTAAAAGTTATCCTCCCTATATATTTACTGAAACACATTCATGTTCTGTAAGATATTTTAGAGGAAAGTATAAAGGAACAAAGACTGAATAAGGCCATTTCTGAAAAACCAGAGACCAACCAATAAATCTCTAATTCCAAGGTCAGAGGAGAAAAACAACAACAATAACAACAACAACAACAACAACAACAAAAAACACCTCATGGACTTGAATAAGAAGGGGACTAAGAAGTATTTAGACCTTCATGAGTCTGTCAAATATAAGAACAAGTTATTGAGGTTGTGTCTGTGGACTTTGAAGACAATAGTGTTTTATGGGTCTGAGGTGGTACAGGGACACTCCAGGGGCAAGACACTCCAGGGTCATTCACCCCCTCCTGCTACCCATGTATGGCTGTGCCTATGAGGTCATCATCTAAATGACCAGAATGAAGCAGTCGTGAGCACTTCAAATGGAAGAAAACAGCGTTGTGTCGCCAAGATGAGGCAGCACATATCTGAAAGCAAACTTACATTCTACATCCATCACTAGTTAGTATACTTATCTAATTATCTTATCTAGTATAAGTATACTTATCTAGTTATCTAATTAATGAAAAAACTTATTGTAATGTTTTAAAAATTTGTGTGTGCAGGGGTGCTCAGATTCTGGCCAGCCAGATACTGGATACCAAAAGGCAAGCCTCATATGATGAAATTCACATTTCAATTTTTCTGTTCATGTGATAAAAATAGCAGAGAATAAAACCCTTAAACATAAAGGACCAATTTTACCACTTTGGAGAGGGGACTGTCAAAAGATTAAGATTTAACTGAAATTCCTCTCTAAAATTAAAAACTTCTTTTGGGAAGAATAGAGCTAAATTGGGCAAAAGGCACAGAATTGCACATTGGATGGGCGGGTTCCTCCCTAGTCTTCCTCTGGTGCTTATGTCTTGTCATGGATGGCCCCAGGTATGGCACAGCACAGACTTTCTGTGCAGAAACACCCAGAGGATGCTTTGCTATCCTCGTATACATCCTCCACCACTCCCTAAAAAGGCCACCATGGGGCGCTATGTGCCACTTTCCAGGATTTGTAAAAACAATGCCAATGAACCCCAAGAACTGTGGTATGGAAGATACTAGATCATTGCAGTATCAACAAGGAAAACAGAATCATGCTATTGTTTACCTAGTTCTGAGTAGTGAGGAAATTACTAAGAACAAGGAAAGGATGTACAAACAAAGAAGAAATGAAGGAAAAGAGTGTGCCTCTTATACGAGCCAGGACAACCTATGAATGGTCATATTGGCAAAACAAAAGCATCCTATAGAGTTGCTGAGATCATTCAAATGTATTAACACCCAATGGAGATCTCCAGACTCATTATTTAGTGTTAGGAATATAAGTGAAGAGTACAACTTTCTTTCCAGGCCTCCCTGGGTAGAAGGTTACCACCCATGGTTATTAGGAACAGGTACCTTCTGATAGGCAGAGGACCTCCAGTGCAGTAAGGAGACAGAAGCAAGATCCTTTGCTCATCTCTGAACCCTCTGCTCTGAAATAACTGTGGTGCCCCCAAAATGCTGAAGAATGACAACTCTAAAAGCATTTCTATGAACTGATGACCTTTTGCCTAATTAAAACTACTTATCTCTCCGTGCTTTTAAAGATGTCACATTTTTAATTTTTTGTAAAAGTCAAATCAATTATCCCTTAAAATCATGTAGAACAGAAGAGGTGGAGGGAAAATTATTTGAACTTGCATTTCAGGGGCCTGCTCTGCACTAGGTGTGGTAACAGCGTTTAATAAAAAACAATCCCTAGCACAATCATTTCATCCTGCTCTCACAGGGCTGCAATGTTTACAGAGCTTGGGAGAATCTCTTTAACCACAATGAGAAATCAGAACCAGTTTTTTCTAATGAAGGGTGCAAAAAAGGAGGCATGATTGGCAGATATGAAACTAATCAGTTTGTAAAAAGTCTTCCTGTTTCATGGAAGAGGCTGCTTTTCTTGGTGGTCTGCTATGCCCATGCGGGCCATTTTCCCAGTCATAATTGCTTGGAGATGTGAATTTGTGTAGACAACTATAAATAAGACTGACTATAAAGTTAGTGCTCAATATTGCACTTATCATAAAAGGAAGATGCAAGACATGTTCTAATAGCCTGGGGCTTTTTTCCCCAAGTTATAACATCCTATTCATTATTTAGCTTTTAATGATATACTACTAACTTCTACATAATTTACACATGCTCTAATAAGAGTCACTTTAAAAAACCCTGCCTATTCCATCCAATGATAAGCCTTATAAATTAATGGTTAGGTGTTTTCAAAACAAATAGCAGCAAGATCAATCTTTATGTTAGTAGAAAAATTAAAATTAGTTAAAACCATGCATAAAAGAAGCAACACAGCTACAAAAGAGGATCCTTTAAAAGCAGACTCTTGGAACTTAATTTATGAACACCTGCAGAAATGCAAAAGATAAAAACATTTCATTTTTTCATTGTCTTGTAAATAAAGCAAGTCTGTCTCAAGGGGGAAAAATAAAATCCAAGTGCACAATGCATCCAGATTAAAGAACATGGGCAGAATGAGACAAAAGAACTTGAATATGCACATTACCATCTTTTCGTTGGTCAGAACGGAAGACTTGCCAGGCTGATACTCGTAAATGCTTTTTGGCTCTGCACGGTATTTTCTCGTATCCACTTTCTTATCTGGGGGCTCCCAGTCGTTTCTGTACAAAGAAAATCCTGTTAGAGCTATTTTCATGAAAATTGGCACCAGCTTCTGACATGGTCTGATTTTGGTTGGCTGCAGTCTAATCAAAGAATTTTTATACCCGAAGCATAAAATCAGAGTCAGGGTGAACAATTTAGTTGTGCTGGTTTGCTTCTCAAAACAACAAATTAAATCTCTGTTTTAGCTTCACAAGGGTTTGAGGTACCCTGTGCTCAAAACTAGGCACCAGGAAGTGGAGAGAAGAGCAGAAAGGAGGGAGGGAGGGGGGAAGAAACAGCAAAGCGTGCCCTGGAAAAATGTTTCACCTTGCTCTGCTCTCATGACTTTACCATTTCCCAAACAATCCTGTACTTCCTACTCAGGCTAGTGCGGAGAGAGAGAAAAATACTGGTCCTGGAACTTCTAGATTCTTATTCCAATCCTTGCTAGCCACGTGATCTTAGCCAATCACCTTACTTCTTGGAATGTCAGTTTCCTCATCTGAAAAATGAGGACTGTTGTAAGGATCCAAAAAGACAGTGCATGTGAACCACTGAGCACAGTACCCAGACCCACAGGAACTATCAGTAAATATTAGCCATCACTTTAACTGTGTTCTTTTGTATTCCACACTCCACCCTGCTGCTGCCCACTAATCTTAGCTTTTGGCCTAGATTCATTTCTTTCTTTCTTTCTTTCTTTTCTTTTTTTTTTTTTTTTTGGCAGTTCTTGGGTGGGGAACCCAGGGCCTTGCACATACTTTACAAATGCTGTACCACTGGGCTGCATGCCCAGACATTTTTTTTTTCTTTTTTTGATTTTTAATTTTGAGTCAGGGTCTCTCTAAGCTATACAGACTGCCTTTGGCCTCAAACTTCCAATCTTCCTGCCTCAGCCTCCTGAGTTGTTAGGATTACAGGTATACATCACTGCACCTGGCTTGGCCCAGATTCGTAACCTGACATCCAGTGATGGATTTCAGAAGATACATGCATCTTTGGGAAGTGTGTATGAATTTTTTATGCATGTGCATTACTGCTTTTGCACTGTGCTGTGTTTTGTTTTTCATGCAAGGCTGAAAACGTCTTGAAGGCAGGATAGTGATGTATATATACTTATATTCTTCTATTACATCTGGTTCATTCTTCATGGAATGTACCCAATAGTTGTCTGGTGAATTTACCTGTAAAGGATTTATGGGTACATACAGCCTTCCTTTCACATTAATTATCAAACTCCTCAGGTGGACACCATGTAGGTATATGTGGAGTTTAAAAACGGCCATCCATTTGTCCGTGAAGATGGGAAAGGCATAAAGGGGCAAAACTGGATGTGCATGGAAGGAAAAAATAAATAGTTTCACTTGAGCCTTTTGTGTGTGGAGACTGGTGGAAGTCAGGAATGGAAGATGCATGGGACACCTAACCAGATGGCAGGAGACAGTTATTCCATAAGGCATTTTTAGTGATAAGAACTCAAGATGACTAATGTTGTCATTAGAACAAGTCTAAACCTTATATTTCAATAATATATGTTGTATGTATGAGTAAGCAGACATTTAAAAGTATCGCTTTATTTTAAAGTTATGTTCTTTGCTATGAATATATAAACACAGGGTTAATATGTGCACAGAATATGAAAACTCATGACAAACCCAGTTAGGATTTTTCTTGTGAAGAGGAAAAAAGTGATAACTGGAGTCAACATTAATTAAGCCCATGCTACGAACCAGGCCCTACGAGGAATGTTATGGGCATTATCTCATTTTATCCTTACAACATTTCCATGAAGTTACACTATTTTAATCCTTGTTTTACAGATAAGGACATGGAGACTCAGACTAAGTCACTGCTGACCAGAGACAGAGCAGGAATTCAGTTCCATGTTCCTAAAAACGGAGGCTCCTGGATCTCCATACATGCTGACAAGTGGCTGTGTGGTAACGATGACCACTCCACGAGGGAGCACTTACCTCTCTGGGCTTGACTTGAGTGAGGAAGAGCGGGCGGGAAGCGGGAGCGTGGCTGACCTCTTAACCACCTTCTCCCCGTCAATGTAACTCATCTCACTTTTTGAGCGAGGCACAGAAAGAGGAGATTTTGCTGGAGAAAGAAAGTGCATACAAAAGACTTTAAAAGCTAATGAAAACTGAAATCAGAAGACACCTTCCCTCATCCGCCATGCTCCCTTCCTCCCCAACAAGTGGGAAATTCAAAGTCACTTACTGTCTTCAGAAAAAGAGTACCGAGGAGAGTACAGATCGGAGTCATCATCTAGTGAACAAAAAAGCACGTCATTAGGTGAAAGGGGCGGAGGCAGGAGAATGAGGGGCACAGTGTCCCCACTTCCACAGTCCTGCAGGGCATCCAGCCACACCAGGCATCCTGGTGAAGAGAGGAGGCCTCGAGCACTGGGAGCACCACCATGGCGGCCACGCTGGGCAGCAGGGAGGCTTGCAGAGTCCACCTGACCCGACAGGGCCTGCGGTCCAGAGTGAACACTCCCAATGCCCAGCAGATGACTGCTGCCTGACCCAGGGAAATGCACAGGGACAAACAGCTACTGCCAAAGCTGGAATGCAGGGACCTGAGTCTGGCAGAGCAGGAAGCAGGGGCTGAGATAGATCCACCTGCTCCAGCTCAGGCTCGTATCTTGCCTGCTGAGTCCTGTGGGGCCCTGGCTGGCCTCCTTCCAGGGCTTGGGGCTGCCGGTGGATGTGAAGGGGATGCCCGGAGAGTAGGGTTGCTAGCTCCTCACCTCAGTTTTGACTTGTTTTACATATTAAACTTCTACAGACAACATCATTAACAAAGAGGTTCTGTAACTAAGATAGAGTTTGAGAAGAGCCACATCATAATCTATTTTGATTCCACCTCAACCAGGCTCCATGAGAAATTTCCTTCCTTAGAGCACAACACACCCATGGCCTGCGTGGTTGTAGGGTCTGCTCTGCAAAGGTACTGCTTGAAGTTAGTGTCTAAGCTGTGACTCTGGAACAAATCCAACTTGCACGGGTTTCCATAGTGTGAAATGGTTCTCCAAGGGTGTGGCACATGACCCTAAATAAGCTAAACACTGGGGCTGGAAGACGTACTGAACTGAGACGAGATCTGAGCCCTTCAGGGAACAGGCTGTATGTTTTAAACTAAAAATCAGACCATGGGCCCACCTACAGAAATAGACTTCTAAATTGGATCTGTCATGAAAAGGCAGGATATTTAGTCACTATGTCCATGATAATCTGTCCAAGCCATTACTCCAAAAAGAGCCTGAAAGTCAGCCTTTTTCATTTTCTAATATCTTGCTAATCTAGATTCAGAATTCATGCCACTGGAATAAAGACTCAGTCTTCTTCCTTAAAATCCAAATCAACTTAAGAGAAGCACATGACCTAACCAGAAAAGACAAGTTAAAGAATTGAATATGCTATGTTCATGACAGAGTGTTAATCAATCCTTGCTTCTATGCAAATCATTTTCAGTTTCAGAGAAGAAAAGGCCAGAATATTTTATAAAATATAAATGAAGCTAACATTGCTATTATTTTAAGTAGAGTAATAGTCAAAGTCAGTTTCTCCCCATCTTGTCTCCTATCCTCTCCCCATTTTTATCTGTACCAAGTGTCCTTCAGGCAAAATAATGGACAGGCATCAAGTATCAAGGTACCTTTTCACCCCTTTCCTTACCTCCTTTTTATCCTTAAAGATAAAAATTAGACAATATTAAGGGTTAACAAGGATTAAGATTCTTTATCAGCCAGGCAAGGTGGTGCACAACTGTAATCCCAGCAACTCAGGAGGTGGAGGCAGAAGGCTTATGAGTTCAAGACCAGAAACAGCCTGAAAAACTTAGTGAGACCCTGCCTCAAGATAAGAAATAGAAAAGGGGTTGGAGGTACAGCTCAGTGATAGTGCTTGCAAAGTATGTGCAAGACCCTGGTTTCAGCCTTCCAATACTGCTGGAAGAAAGAAAGAGAGAGAGAGAGAGAGAGAGAGAGAGAGAGAGAGATTCTTTACCACCATAGCCAAGCCTTTCTTTTCTTTCATTCTTCTTCTTTTCCTTTTTTTCTTTTTTTTTTTTTTTTTTTTTTTTTTTTTTTTTTTTTTTTTTTTTTTTTTTTTTTTTTTTTTTTTTTTTTTTTTTTTTTGTCTTTTTTTCGGTGACAGGGTCTTGCCACGCAGCTAAGGCTGGCCTCCAATATGCAATGCTCCTGCTTTTGCCTCCCAAGTGCTGGGATTACAGGCATGTGCCAACATACCACATGTGCCAGCCTTTCACTATTATAAATTGAGTGTGTAAACATTTATTTTAACTTCTGAGGGCAGGAGGAGGATAAAATAGAATCCAGCAATGTATTTTTGGAAAAACTATCCTGAAGAATTTTGTGTTGCCAGTTGTTTTTTTTTTAAATAGGACTTCTGATTATTGTACTTATAAAATGTCATGATATCAAAGCACACTAAAAATCAGCTTTGACTGCAGGGACTTGCTACAAAAAAATGATGCCTATCTCAAACAAAGTTAGATTAGTGAGAAACCAATATATTACTGCCTCAAACCCAGCCTAGCATTTTGGTTCAAAATCCTGTATTTCTATGAATCATGGAAAACTTACAGCCTACCAGTAGATGGTAAGGTGAAGGTTAATTTATTACTGTCACAAGCCCATAAGGCTAGAAGCAAAGTTATAGATGGAGGGTAGCATTTAAATATTCAAAACAAAATTTTAAGCCTGAGCTTTTTAAAAACAATTTCTCACTGGGCACCATGGTACATGCCCATAATCCCAGCAACTCGGGAGACTAAGGCAAGATGATCACGAGTTTGAGGCCAAAGGCAGCCTGCAACTTAGCAAGACCCAGTGGTAGAGCACATGTCTAACATACACAAGGCCTTAGGTTCAACCACCCAGTTCCAGGGGGTAAAATAAGTAACAATAAAATGTATTTCTTCCAGGGATTTCTAATATAGAATTAGAGAAGGCTTATTAGAAGATAATGAAAAATAGTTGGGGTTTGGTTGGTTTTAGACAGGATTTTGCTATGTAGCCCGGACGGGTCTCAAACTCATGATCCACTTGCCTCTGCCTCCCAAGTGCTGGGATTATAACCATGTGCCACCCAGTGAGAAACAGTTCTCATGAGATGGAACAAATAACACTGTTTGAGAATCTAAGAATTTATATACTTTGAAAAACAGAAGCAGGAAAATTGTGGATGAGGGTAACAGCAAAGAGTGAATCACTGAGTGTTCTTAAAGCTATTTTCCCATATCATTTAGATTGAAAAGAAACATCCCCATTGAAGGCCAAGGAAGGGCAGGTGTCTCTGTGCACAAACTTTTCCTTTCTCTCACTGTCCATGGGAATCTAATATAGATTTCAGTTCATGGACATTTAAGAGGCTACACTGAAGGCCTATGGATCCATCTGAACAACTTTAGCAATTATGATAAGTTCCAGAGGATGTACAATTTATTCTTTTAGTCTTTTATGTCTGTCTCACAAATATAATGGAAGAAAATTTTACCTCATTCTATGAATAAAAATAATAATAGAACTCATTATTAAGTGTCAAATAATAGCTGGACATTTACTAATATCACCTCACTCACACCTTATAAAACTCCAGGCAGAAGCAAACACCTCATTTTTCAAATAAGGAAACAAAGGCCTATGGACAGTAAGAAAACATGCCCAGAGCTGCACAGCGAGGAAGATACCCTGAAGGAGTAGATTCAAGGTCTTTCCAATTCCATTTCCTCATGTCACCTCTCAGCTCTGTGACAGGGA
Organism: Pedetes capensis; assembly: GCA_007922755.1. Classification (NCBI taxonomy): domain Eukaryota; kingdom Metazoa; phylum Chordata; class Mammalia; order Rodentia; family Pedetidae; genus Pedetes; species Pedetes capensis. Next base: position 146,258 of record VMDO01000476.1, read on the forward strand.
TGGCTACCTTGTTCTACCTTTCACCCCAGGTTCATGTGCCCAATCCTAAGAAAGGTGAAGACTTTGGCTATTCCATCATTATTTTTCTTATGGAAGAAGTAGAGAAAGGTGATGTCCTGAAACACAAGTGCACTGTGGGACTGTGGGCCAAGCTAATCTCCAGCCCTCGAAATTTTTGCTCTATTTTTCCCCATCACCCCACCCTGGGTGACAGTTGAGCAAGTTTTCCAAGTTATCCCATCACACGCTTAGTTTTCCTCCTGCTGGTCTCCAGGGACAATGAGTAACACTGAATTACTCTTGCTACATCTTCCACTTGCTGCTTTTTCAATCCTTCTCCTGGTAAGCCAAGTCCACACTAAGGAACATGGGTATGTAGTTAGAAATACCAAGGGATGGGAAAACTGAGTGCAAAGGACATTCTTCTGCATTTCTACATTTCTATATACTAGAGTTAGGTGCGTGTGTGTGCACGTGCATGTGTGTGCATGCACGTGTGTGTTTAATCACATTAACTGAAACATTTCTCAAGTTATCTATGAACCAGCATAGGAAAGCCTCTCCTCACTTTCTCCAAAGATTCTTTAAAACAATACCACTGTGGACTCAGCTGAGCCAGGATCTTGTGACTTCTGCTCATGGTGAAGCCACATGCTGTTTGTGTCCCTAGGAGCACCAAGCAGTGGACATCAAACCTTGGCACCAACTCTCAGAACTTCCTATTCCAGTGATTCCAGGAAGCTCCATTCTCATGGGGTGAACAACTCTCTTCAGGGCCCTGAAGGCCCCTGCTGGGCTCTGATGTTCATACATCAACAATTCTCCCCTGGGCTTTGGCAGTCTGTTCTTAGTTGTTCAATCTAAGGACAGAAACTGTCCTAAAATTGCCAGGAGCCACATAATTGCCTTTTCAACCACAGTGACTTTAAATGAACTTCTAAATGACTTTTCCGTTTTTTGTTTTTTTTTTAAAGAATTTATTAAAAAAGAAAGAAAGAGAGAAAGAAAAAGACAACTAGAGAAAGTGCTGGTTGAAAATTGTTGTCCTATAAATAATACATAACTGACCAAAATGGAATGCTGGACAAAAAGCAGTATTTGCATAACCACTGCCTATATCATTAAATTCCAATTTTATGCACTTCTTAGGACTTTAAACCTGAAATTATTTTAGTAATGTTAATGGCTCATTTCTAACAATCTTTTTCCATTGCTCAATGTAACTCCTTCTTGGGCTTCACTCTGCACACTTACAAAAGAAAGGATAAAACAGTAAAGACAGACAGAAAGATAGAAAGACACACTAACACACACACACACACACACACACACACAATAGTCATGGAAAAAGAGAGACATATATGCAGAGTCTGGGATGGGAGAAGAAAAGTGAGCAAAAGGGGCAAGAAAGCCAGGAAGTCCAGGGAGCCTAGGGGAAGAGTCACAAAGTTTCTGTTTTGGTTAAAGGCAATTAAGTTTTAAGATGAGAAAAAAGGCCGGCATAGAGGGTAGCGTAGCTACAGAAGATACATTCAGAAGAAGAATTCTGAGGAAGAGATGAGGTGGAGCCAGAATGAAGCTGAAGTAAACAGTCTTACCGATCTCATCTCCTGTCCCATTCTGGGATCCTGAAGGTGGAACAGGGACAATTGCTCTGTTTCTTAACTATCCTGCAGACTTTTGCACTTGCTAAGCAGAGGCCTTCTGGGCAGCACTTGTAAAGAGAGCAAAGGTGACAGCTGTGACCGGCTCAGTCCCTCCCCCGGAAAGTACTAGCCTGAGTTTAGAGCAAGAGGCACAAAGTTCTGGCCAAGCATCTTCTCAATAGAATGACTTCCTTGGATTCGGCAAAATAAGGCTATTCTTAGAAATCCTGCAAAGCTAGTAGAGGACGATTTTAACTCAGCTGGTGCCTGAGAAAACCAGCCTCCTTAAGTTCTGTCTTGGTTCAGTTTCACCTAGAAATGAGGAAAAGCCCAACACAATGGACCACAATGATGTTATGACCTGGGTGTGCCTAGAGCTCGTGCCTTGAGTCACAGCACTAGGTCATGGAAATCACCACCAATGGCTGAAGTGCTGCTAGAGGCACCGACAAGCCAAGGAGAAAGCTGCTCTTTCGGTCATTACCTCTGGAGATAGCCCTTCAGTCTGATGTAGTCTACAGGGTCCTCAAAAGCTGTGGACCACAAAGTAACCCATCGGTTACTTGGTTTTGCTTCAGATTCTGAGGCATCATTTAAAAATATCTTCTGTTTTCAAGGTATCAAATGGGTCAAGCGAGCCACTCTCACAGGGGCTTGTTGTGAGCAGAAAGGCTCCTCCCTCTAGTCCTCTGTACACACTCCCCAAATTGCATCTGTGCAAGTATCTTCAGTGGTTGTGGAGGGCTGGGGGAATGGTAGTGTTCCTCCATTCCAGTGGTTCTCAGTCCTGGCCAGGTGTCTCGGTCCTTTAGGGAGCTCCCTACCACATGTTCCCAGGCACCATCTAGGGGATGACAGCCCGAGGCAGGGCTGATTTAGGGGGAGCTACAGTGGGGCATCGGAGAGCCCTTAGCATGGAGGGGACCACCACGCACATAGAGTATATCAGAAGCGGGGAAGGAACCAGCAGAGCAATGCAGCAGAGTAAAAGCCCAAGTTTGGGGGCTCCACAGACATGGGTGTCAACTCTGGCTCTGCCACTCACTGTGGGATCTCTCACATAATTACTTAACCTCTCAGAGCCTCATAGCCTTCATTGATGAAATGAAGACTCACCTCATGGGGTTGCTGGGAGGATGGAAAGGAGGTTAACAATAGTGATGTACTCAGCAAGCAGCCTCATGCTGCATAGGTAAGGGCCGATAATCGGCAGTCATATAATCATCACAGTGGGAGTCATGTCATCACCATTATTAGGTTTAAGGCCATGAGCTGTGGAGGTGCTGGCTACCATGCTGCTGCGCCTTAAAGCAGGACACAGGAAAGGAGGAAAGGCTGTATTTGGGAAGCTGCTTCTCCACCCACTGCTCACCTGACTGTCTCCTGCTTTAGGAAACAAAGAGTGAGAATATGCAGCACAGAGCAGTCTCAGAGATTATAAAATGGTTGGAAGGGACTGCTCCTTGTTGGAATTTACAGGTTTTTTTTTTTTTAAAGTAAATTTAAAGTTCATTATGCCCATTGAAGTTCTTAATGCCCATGAAAATCTATGGGCAAATAGGCTGGGGATAGAACGTGGTGGTAGAGTGCTTGCCTAGCATTTACAAGGTCCTGGGTTTGATCTCCAGCACCATAAAAAGAATACACACATACACACACACACACACACACACACACTCTATCTATCTATCTATCTATCTATCTATCTATCTATCTATCTATCTATATGCAGAGCCTCCATTAGGTGCTAATCTGTCTTTGAAAGCATAAATCTTTCCTTTATCAAAAAGGATGTGCATAGCCAGGCATGGCAGCTCACATCTGTAATCCCAGCAACTTGGGAGGCAGAGGCAGGAGGATCACAGATTCAAGACCATAGGCAGTCTGTGTAACTTAGAGAAACCCTGTCTTAATTAAAAAAAAAAAAAATTTTTTTTATGGGCTAGGGTACAGCCCAGTGGTAGAGCACTTGCAAAGTATGGGTGAGGCCTTGGGTTCAACCCTCAAGCATTGCAAAAAAGAAAAAAGAAAAAGAAGAAGAAGGAGAAGGAGAAGGAGAAGGAGAAGACAACGACGACGACGACAACAACAACAACAACAACAACAACAACAACAACAACAATGACGAGGAGGACAAAAAAGAAAACAACAACAACAACAACAACAACAACAACAACAATGACGAGGAGGACAAAAAAAGAACCCAGGCCACCTATAGGGTGGAGCACTAGGAATGGGGCTGAGAAGACCTTGTTGAAGTTCATAGACAATATCAATACCATAGACTGTGGATTTAGAAACCCAGAGAACCTCCTGAAATGCAAAAAAAAATTTGTAAAGCCCAACAATATTTTTTAAATGTTCCACCTCAAATGCTTCCCTCATTTACAAAAAAAAAAAAAAAACAAAAAACAAAACTTTATCTAATTGAATACATTAGTGATCCGTGCCTGAATATGTCATCTAGGAAGGACTGGGGGTGTAAGATAGAATCTACCCTATTTTTAAAAGATCTCCAGGGAAGATGACTTCTTCAAAATTTGTGTTAAAGTCTATTCATCTTTGTTGTTATGAATTTTTTTGTTCAACCTAATTCTTTGTTTTTTATTCTTTAAGGCCATTTCTTACTTTTTTGGTCTTTGGAAATAAAAAATATAGTAAGTTCTACTTCTAAATATACATGACAGATTGTCATGCCATCCTTTATTATTTATGCCTCTACGCAAAACAGCCCTACTTCCTTTTGTGCCAGATGTGATGTGCACCACAAGCCAGACGCTACTGTCAGCCAGGGTTGCTAGGTGTGGTGGCTGATGACATGTGCGCTCAGTGTGAGGCTATGAAACTGTCTTGAGACCAATAGCCAAGCTGACCAAGGAGGCCGCAGACACTGCCCATGAGAGACCTAAAGCAATGTTCCAGTCCAACAGGAACCACTGTTCCTCTCCCTAGGACTTCTCCAAGACGCTCCCCCTAACTCACCTTTTAGAAATTTCTTTGACCCCTCAAAATGTTGCCCCAGAAAACAGCATGTCTCAGACACAGATGTGGCTGTCTTTCCCAGCAGATCAAATTCCTATCCTGCTCTTTCATGAAATGTTTTCTACCTTGGTCCAAATCCTTATTTTCAAGAGGTATCCTATCCCACCATGACTGAATCATATACCCACATACCTCTTCTGGAGTACTCAACCAAAGAGACACACCCCAACAACCTGTGATGAGAGGAGCCAAACATGGAATCAGTTTGCGCCTGTAGGAACCTGGTAACGTTCCTGCTGCTGGGAGCTGGCAAGTCTGCCTCCTGGCCATCCAACAATGACTCAGGTTCACCACGTCACTGCCCAGCCACCCACACCAAGTGACAGACACCTCAGACACCAGACCCTGGATAGTTGGTACAGGCAGCTTTTCCCAAAGCCCCACATGTTCAGAGCATTATAACTAAGCTATGATAGCTACCCCATTAATCATGTAATCCTAAAGGAATAGGATTAAAATACCATCTGGAGAGACTCTGGTTATTTAGCCAGCAAGGAGTGAGACACCACCACAAAACACAAGGTTAGAGGGAAGCAAATGAATGGGAGACAGCTCTTAGCCACCAGGAAAAACCTCAGGTGGAAATGAAACTAATAGCACTGGTACAAAGGGAGGCACACGGTTTTCCTTTAATTACCTTCGGATTTAGGACTAGGAGTAGATGCAGGAAACTGGTAGGTAGGAGTGTAAGGGTTGTCCTCTGCAGCAGAGAAAAGCAGTGGGTTTTGAAATTGTCCACCATGAAGTGGAGGTACTGACAAATCCCCAATAGACTCTTTCAAATGATTACCAATTTTAGTGTTATTAAAGAACACGGGCATCACACTTAAAATAGATTAATGAATTAGAAAGGACTTAGTTATTTTAATAAAACACATCATGCAAATGAGTGAAATAAAATTCTCACAACCAAAAATGACTATCAAAACAAAATCTAAAAGCCAAATCTCATGCCTATAATGGAACTCTAACAACTAATTTAAGGCTATCACAACAGATATACTGTCTAAATTTATGGTACCTTCAGAATTTTGCTGGATTTCAGGAGATTCGGGGAATTTGTACGTAGGGAAATAAGGGTTTTCTTCAGGAGTGTCTAGACAGAGGAGCAGGTTTGAGAAAGAAAATAGAGGAAGATACAAATGGAGAGAATGAACAAGTAGGAATCCATACACAATTTAGGCTCCTCGAATGCTGGAACATAATAAGCTTCACTAGTGATATGAAAGAAATTCCAACTGCTTTTAAAAATCCAGTCCTTTTGCCTGAATTATTGAGACACATTAAAAAAATCATTACTTTTCTTGAACAAAGAATTACATATAAACAGGCTCCCATGACCAAGAAGCATTTAGTACAAAGCTTAGAGCTTTTGCTTTTTATGGGCAAGAGATATTAGGTGTGATAATAAGTATGATAATAAGCGTGATAATAAATTTTTGTTTAATCAAAGCTTGTATTGTGGACATTAGCATCAAGGCAAACAAGTGGGGTCTTTGAGTTTTCAAATATCTCTGCCTACCATCAGGGCAGGTAGTTTTGTTCAGAACCCATAACTTAGTTGACATAATGAGAATAACATGAGACCAATGCTGCCTATGGGCAGAATTGCATGTTCTGCATGTATGTGTGCAATTGTGCCTGCATTTAGCCTCCAAAGCTGGGTCTGAAGGTCAGAGAGCCACACATTGCCAGAGGAAATGGACAGTGACTTTAGGAAGTGATCAGTGAAACTCATGACATCCGATCACAGAGATCCAGCAATTAGCATCACCAACACGAGTGAGCATAACCACCCAACCACAGCAGATTTACTCTTGATTTAGAAATGTTAAACCCGAGCATCTTAATATTTGTTGTTGCTGTTAGGTGCTATCAAGTCATATCTGACTCATAGCAACGCTCATAGGGTTTTCAATGACTGACTGTTTCGGGATTGCCTCGGGAATGGATTGCCATGTCCTTCTCCCATTTTTGCAGTGCTGGAAATTGAACTCAGGACCTCAAGACACTGCAAAGTGGCACTCTACCAACTGAGCTAAATCCCAGCCTGTCTCAATATTTAGAAACAGTTTAAAGAGGGGCATACCCTGGTTCATTCTGAACCCAGCAGCAGTTAATTAACAGTGATACTAGTTGCACCTATGGCTCATGAGAGAGATTGGGTATTTGTGGCTTTGGTGAGAACACTGACAAGAACACTCCTTCTCTGTCTTTGTGTGTCTTTCGTGCCAGGCGGCCAGACTGGATTTGGGCACAGGGAAGAACAGGATGCTCTGCCCATAGGAGGAGTGGTACCCTTCCCAGGGAGCAGTGACATCTCTGTCAGCTGACTGGCAGCACAGGCGGCAGTTGGAGCTGGTAGGGTTGTAGCTTGCTGGAGCACTCGCCTGGGGTTCTCCCACCATGCTGGGTGGCCTGCTGACGGCCCAATGGGCCTCTGATTTGAAAGCTCCTCTCCTTCAGCTTGAGCAGGCTCTGGTGTGTCAGCTCTTGACTGATTCTCAGGGCTACCTGCCAAGTGCTGGCTCCCAGCTGGGAAAGTTTAGTTTTCATACTAACATAGCCTTTGAAGTACACTATGCATTCTACTTCACAAGGCCAAGTGTGTTCTCATCTGGAACCCACACAGCCCTTGGAAGATGGGAAGCAGGACAAACACAGAGGTACATGATTGGCCCAAGGTCACACGAGTGCTTATGGGGTGAATCTAGGTGAGAACAGTTTTTTTTTTTAGCTCCCAGGTGAGTGATTCCTCAACTTGCTCTGCCCACAAGGCAGTCATGGGCTGACACAGGATGTACCTAACGCTGGAAGCAGGTGGGAGAGGGAGCTGCTTGCACCCTAGGCAGATAGGCATGAAGCACGGGTGAAGAGCTAGGCTCGGCCTGCTGCATTCCTCCAGAGCTGGGAGGGAGGACTTGCAAACTGACCTCAAATTTCAAGGCTGAGGCAGGTGCACAGGTGCCTCCTCCCTCCTGTGCTCTGAAGGTGCATGGCTGGGCTCAGGCAGACCAGTACCTAATGGGATCCAACTGTAGGACCCAGTCCCTGGAGTCCGGGCAGGGTGATTTCAGGCCCACACCCAACAGTCAATATATGGGCACACAGCACAGCTTCTACAAATGAAAATCAGTACCTCTGTTTAGTTTGTGGATCTGTTTAAACATGGTCTTGTACCAATCTTTTGATCTCTCGGTATTCTGGAGAAAAACAAAGGCAAGAGGTAAGATAAAATAGAAATTTTGGCACATTTCAGAACTTTGATGATTAGGAAATCAAAATCAAGTGGAAAAGAGACAACATTTTAAGTGAAAACTCAGCTATGTTTATACGTTTTTTAAAAAGGCAAAACTTAGACGGGCGCAGTAGCACATGCCTGTAATCCCAGTGGCTCAGGAGGTGCAGGCAGGAGGATCACAAGTTCAAGACCAGAGGCAGTCTGCGTAATTTAGTGAGATTCTGTCTCAAAAAAAAAAAAAAAAAAAAAAAAAAGAAAGAAAGAAAGAAAGGCAGGGCAAAACTTCAGAGAAAGAACAAACTGAGAGATTCATACATAAATCTGCAGAATATTACTTCACCAAAAGGAAGTAGGTTTTGAAAAAGTGGACAGGGATTTGAAATGTGTCCATTCTTAATTTTTTTAACTCAAGTTTTATAGGGAATTTCTCTTCATATATAGACTAAGGGAAACTGAAGTAAGCCCTCTTAGAAAAATGAGGCAAAGAATACTTGCTTATCACACTCTGCTTTTGCCCATTCCATGTTATTCTGTAGAAACTTATCTAAGTCACCTTGAATAGGGCCAGATTTAGAATGCATACATTAAAACATAACCCATTATTGCATCCAATGTCACAGTCTTCATCCGTACCACACAGGTAGGCTACGGGGGTTTTTATAAGATAAAAATAAAACAAGGAAGGTGACAGATAGGTGGTTAGATTAGATTCCTTCACTCCCACTTTATAGATGAGGAAATGAGATAGGAGAAGTCAAAGTGAGCTGTCCAAGGTCCTAAAGGTGGTGAATGGTGAGTGGAGGGTCCACCTAATACAATGATTGTGGGCACGGGTTTAGGAATTGGCAAACCACTCTGTCACCCAGGTTGTACAATCTTGGGAGAGTAACGTAATTCTTTGGAACCCCCATTTCCTCACTGAAATAGTGTGGATGTAAAGGTTTGGTTCCCAATGAGGACGTCATGGGAAGTGCTGTAAACCTTCAGGAGGTGGGGCCTAGTGGGAAGTCCATGGGTCATTGGGGGCAAGACCTTGAAAGAGACAGTGGATCCTACCCACCCTTTCTCTCTCTCTGCTTCCTGGCTTGTCATGTGAGCATCTGCTCTGAGACATTCTCCTGCCATGAGATGCCATCCTCACCAGAGGCCCAAACCCAGGGGGCTACTCAATTTTGATCTTGAATCTCCAGAACCGTAAGCCAAGATAAATCTATCCTTACTTCATAGGCAGCCTGTGCTGGCTACTTAATATAGTGATGCAAAGTGGACTAATATGCTCAGCTATAAAATGGGAACAATATTAGTATCCACCACGTGCTCAAGGGAGTGATGTTTAAATGAGATAATGTACTCAGCAAATGGTAGTTGCATTTATTCTTGGTACAAATTTTCTTTCTCTATTGTTACTTAGGACCTGAATAGAGTTATTTTGAGGCTTAGCCCATGGCTGTTTCTGCCTCCCTCCTTCAAAAGGACCCAAAAACAGTCCCTTTTCCAAATGGAAATCACAGGGGAATGTATTGCAGCCAGTGGTCTGGTAGACATATGGAAAGAAATGGAAACTGAATTCAGTTTCAAATAGTAGCTTTCCCTGAATTCCTCATGCCCTATGGGAGGACTGGCATGGCTGACCAAGGGGAGAGACCCACTCTGTCCTGGAGGGCTTGGTGGGTTGAATCCTTCCTGGGATTCCATTGGTGTCCTGTTCACTTTGGATGACAGGATAGCTCCCATCTATGAATCTTTTTCCTGAACCCATAAACAAGGACCCTGAGCCTCACACTCCCCAGGATGCTCTAACTCTGGAGCAAGAATTGCTGAATAGGCTCCACAGAACAATAATGAAGGCAGGCTGCCCATGACCTTCAACCCTGCAATAATCACAAGCCCTAAGTCTCTTAGATGTTCTGCTACAGAGAAATCTCTCACCAAGCCTCTCATATATTCTCCCTAGGTAGTCCTCCTTTTTCCTGGGACTTATTAATATCTCACACTCACTCTGGGAGAAGCCGCTGCCCATCCAGTCTGGAACACAGTCCATCAGGTGTCTGGCCCTTAAATGCTGGTGCCAGAGTGCAGAGCCTCCCCTCTAGGCCTCTGTAACCCACGGAGGGGATTCTGTGCACTCTGGGCTGCACCCTGTCACCACTTATTTAAGCTGAAGCCTAAGAAGGACTTGCCTGCAGCGGTAGCCCTGTGGCATCCAATCCCGTCAGATCTCGGAAGCTAAGCAGGGTCAGGCCTGGTTAGTACCTGGATGGGAGACCGCCAGGGAACACCAGAAGCTATAGGCTTGGGAGAAGGACCTGGCAACCCCCTCCCAAAAATCAATCTGCCATTGAAAACCGTATGAACAGCAGGGAAGCACTGACAATAGTGTTTCCCCTGTTGTACAGAGGGTCGCTATGAGTCGGATACTGACTCGACGGCACCTAACAACAACAACAACAACAAGGACTTAGAGGTTCACATTCGTACCCGGAGTGGGATGCCCACTTCATCCATGGACACATTGCTTAGGTCCTGTGTGCTCTTCGCCACCCGCCTACTGTCATCCTTTGCTTGTTTTTCAGCATCCCTGCCAGGAGAGGTTGGTTTTTCCTGGGTTGGTGCTGAGTCCTGTTCACCTACTCTTCTTTCTGAGATGGGATCTAGAAATGAAAAGCAATTGTTAGCTCAAGTTCTTCTGATAGGTCTAAAGCAGAAAACTCTCAAATGTGTCTCCAGCTAGGGGAAAGTATGTTTGCTAATTCCTAACTGGAACAAGTTCCACTAAGAACTGGGGTCAGCAAACTCCAGCCCATGGGTCAGCTGCTTGTTTTTATAACTAAAGTTTTATTGGAACACAGCCTTGCTAGTTCACTGATACATTGTATACAGATGCTGTTGCCCTACCACAGCTGAGCTAAGTAGGTGTGACCATATTGCCTGAAAAGCCTAAATTTTTATTATCTGGCCCTTTAAAAAAAGCTTAACAACACTATGTTTGGCAGTTATGTATCCTACCTTCTGCTCTGGATATCTGAAAAGCTCTTATTGTTCTAGAAATTTAAGGATCAGGTAGAACCAGAAGGAGATGGCCAAGCATTACTAGAAAGTTCTTGTTTCATCTTGGGGAAGTAATTTAACTTTTCTGTGCCTCAGTTTCTCACTCAGAAATGGGGATAACAGTTCTACTGGCAAGCTCACAGCAATGTTGTGAGAGGACTTACCAAGATAACTGAAGCCAGAGCGATCAGAAAGTCACTAGGTGCTCATTATAGTTTATTTAATTTGGCTTAAGACTAGAAGTTATTGAGAGCTAATAAACCAAGTGTGGCCTATAGATTATACAATTACTTTTTACAGTCTGTTATTCCAAGCCATGTCATTCATTTATTGGAGAAACATGTACTAAACAACTGCCAGGTGCTATGCATTGTGCTGTGCCTGTGGACATGACAGTAACACAGAATCTTGTCCTTCAAGGAGTTTATACTCTAGTGGGCAGAAAGAGCAAGTGAACCAGCAATGAAAACACAGGGTAACGAGGGTTGGTAGAGGAGACAGGGTCCAACTCAGCTAACGAAATTGGAGTAAGGGCCAACTTCTCTAAGGAACAGGCAACCAGATGAATAGGAAGTAGAGGGTGCTCCTGGCAGAGGGAAGAACTCAAGCAAATGCTTGGCTACCTTGAACTACGCTGACCTAATTATGTGCTAGGCATTGCATGAAACTCTTCATGTACATTATCTCATTTCATATGCTCAATAACCGTATAAGGAAGAAACTATTATCACCGCTCCCCTGGGATTGTCACCCCTGGCACTTGGCCTAGTGTCTGCCTGGTTCCAGCAGTCCTCTCTGAACTGTATCCTGTCCTGCCTCCCTTAAAGATGGCACTAAGGTTTTGAGCCTGGCCCATCCAAAAGAGGAGTTAGGAAAAGGAGCTGGGCTAGGAAAGGGAGGGAGAGATGCCTGTTTCTATTTGGACCACGGTCGCCTTGAGAAGACAGTGAGATACTCAGGCAGAAATATGGAGGGACCTGGGGAGATGCCCTGGCAGGGTACAATTTTAGAGCCATCAGCGCAGAAGTGATGGCCAATATCAAGAAGGTTATCAGAGCTCAGAGGTGGAGGGAGATGAGAAGAGAGTTAAGGGCTAAAGTCACACACTGTGGAAATACACAGATACAGGTTGAAAAGCAGAAGACTGTCCAAATGGATGTAGGCATCTTCTGATGGAGATGAACCAAGAAGTACCATGACACCAGACAAGACAGAATTTTAAGAAATGGGTAGTTAAACATATTCTATTCCATATCAGAACAGTAAAATAAATAAATAAATAATGCAATTGAAGCAGAGGAGGAGGCATTAGGTTAGGCTAGAGTAAAGCCATAGGGCACAGGAAGCCCTATCACTGAAGGTCATGAGGTGACAATGAAAGGCATAGAAATGTACCCAGTAATTAATAAGTATTCACAGATTAACTAAGGAGAGGTATAAGGTGCTGGTTGGGTGACTATACTGTAGCAAAAAGGAAGGACCTGAGGGTTTTTGCAAAGTTGTGCTAAAGTCAGAGGTGTCTGTGTATGGAAGGGAGGTTAGGGAGGCAGGGGAATGGTGAAGGCAGCATGTTTGGATTTTCTGATTTTCGGTCTACTCAACAGGTAACTGACTGCCCTGACTTCAGACAAACTTCTAAAACTCATGCCCCATCTGTGAGGGCAGAACAATTTCTATATATTCTGAGTGTGACTTGGATTAGTGAGTGTCTCAGAAACCTGATCCCTGGCATCGTCATCATAAATTTCAAAGGATTTCAGACCACACTGGCTTTATGGGATGAATTCTCATGTTCTCAAGAATTTGACATGAGGCTGAGGACTTGGCAAGAAGCTGGGAAGTGCAGGGGGATTCTGAATTACCCAAGTCCACCCTTGGCTCTTTGTGGAGTCCTCCTCCGACTGGGAAAGACCTTCGCTAAGTGAGATCAAGAAGGGGCAGGAGAACTGATTCTAAGCTCCACCTCACCTGCTGTGGGGAGGTCCTCTCATTTCCGCTATATGATAATGAGGATTACAGACATACCATTCTCAAGGTTTCCAAACTGAGAGTAACATACATACATACATACATACATACATACATACATACATATATATATATATATATATAAAATAATTTATTTATTTATTTTTTTAGTATTTGGGTGTTGAACCCAGGGCCTTGCACATACTTTGCAAGTGCTCTACCACTAGGCTGCACCCCTAGCTTGCTTGCTTGCTTATTTATTTACTTATTTATTTTTGAGGCAGAGTTTCACTAAATTGCACAGGCTGCCTCTGGCTACAAACTTGAGAGCCTCCTGCCTCTGTGTCCCAAGTTGCTGGGATTACAGGCATGCACCACCTACCACACCTGGCTAAACTCAGAGTAATTTTAAAAAATTGTCAGAGCAGGTAGCTCTAACAATAATCACTTAACTGCCAAACCCAGACTCACAGCCCATGGGTTTTCCAGAGTCCTTCTGATCTAGAAAAATTAGCCCTGAATTCTTTTCCTTTGGAACTCTGTGATCATGGGACTCATGACTAAGTGGATTTTGATATTCAGAGGGCTGAACTCCAGCTCCTGAAGAAAAAGTATTACTTTATACAGTAAAAACCTAAAGGGCCACCCTTTCATATCCATGTTATAATGAGACCTTGCTGTCACTTCTCACTAGGCAGACACTGATATCCTGGGGCATTTCCTTCTAGTTTTATATTGTGCTTTAAAAACGAAGGTCTTGGACTGCTAAACCAATGATGATACCAACCTCAGGCCTGTATTTGCAGGAGGTGGAATATATTTGCTTCACACCTAAGGTTTGTGACTGAGGATGACGGGCATGCTGTCCCTGGGGGAAGGAGGGTGACCTCTCTACATCCTGTGCCACCTGCTATCCAGCCCTTATTGTGATTTCCTGTCTGTCTCACCTAGGGGCCCACAAACCACATGAGGTCAAACAGCATGCAGGTTCCATGCCCAGATAACTCCTTGAGTGCCAAGCCCCATAGTGGCTAAACAAGACTCTGCTAAAGAGAGAGAGGCTGGTGGCCCTCGAGTCTTGGCCCCACAGATGAGAAGCAGAGCCTCAACTGCTCTCAGGCAGAGACTGGAGAGTGCTGTTCTGGTCAATCCTCTCTCTTTGGGGAGCTCCTGAACAAAACAGTACTTCTTTGTAAAAAAATAAAAACAAAAACAAACAAAAACCCTGAACATTTAGTGAGCATTTACTTTAGGCCCCACTCTATCAAACACTCTGGGGTTATAGCATTAGGCTGTGTTTAGCTGAGGAACCAAGTTAAGTCTGCCCGCCTGGTGGAGAAGCCTTCATGCCAACACAGTCACTCCACTGCGCAAAGCATCCTCCCCATTCCTGTCACTCACAACAGCTCCTGCAGGCAGGAACAAGCATTACTGGCCCTATTTCCCACATGAGGAAACCATGGCTCAGAGAGGTGAAGTTACCCGCAACAAACAGCTCTAAGATGGTAGAGCCAGGACCTAACTCGAGATCTCCTAACCTGCAGCTCCATACCCTTTTCATCTTTCATTCTTTTCAAAGTCCCACAGGCAGGTAGGACCTCATGAGCCCCACCTTCTTTGTTCCCCCTGCAGCCACCTGACTCAGCAACTTGTGCTGGGCCCAGGAAATGAAATGGGTTGGAGCATGGCAGCTCAAGGAAGGCAGTGAAGGGCACCTTGAGCCTAACTACAGCCTGTCCTGGTCCTGTGGCCAAGTCCTGATAAAGTGGAGAGGGTGTGAGAACCCCATGTCCTCTTCACCCAGGCTCTGCCCAAATCACAAGGGCAGCAGTAGGAGAAAGTAATGCAGAAATCATGTAGCAGCTGCTCCAAAAATGGTAACTCCAGTGATCCGGCAGATTAAAGGTCTTAACCCTGGAGTTCACGTGTATTTGCAAATCCATGGAACCCACACGCATTTGATACACATGTGGCGCTTTCTGAAGGATCAATCACCAATCTACTGGTTTCATTAGATACTCCGAAGGAGACCATAAAGGGCTGGGATTTAGTTAATTTGGTAGAGTGCCACTCTGCACTCTCTGAGGATCTGGGTTCAATCCCAACACTGCAAAAATGGGAGAAGGACGTGGCAATCAACTCCCAAAGCAATCCCCAAACAATCAGCCACTGAAAATCCTGAGGGTCACTATGAGTCAGATGCAACTTGATGGCACCTAACAACAACATTCCTTGGTTGGGGTTTGGCTCAATTGGTAAGAGTGCTGCTTCTCACTCTCTGAGGACCCAGTTCAATCCCCAACAGCACAAAAACAGGAGAAGGACATGGCATTCCACTCCCACAGCAATCCTGAAACAGTCAATGAAAACCCTATGAGGGTTGCTATGAGTCAAACCCAACCTGACAGCACCTAACAATGAGGAGACCATGACCAAAGAATGGCGACAAACTATCACATCACACCATTAGCTGTCATGGGCAGCATGATTCCCGATGCAGGCCCAGAGCATTGCTCTGTGCCCAACATAGAGGAGGAACTCAGTAAGTGCCCAGTGAGTCACTGTTATCAGCGGCTCATCAACAGAATCTCCTGTGACCTTTACAACCACCTGGGAGGCACAACTGCTTTCCCCATTCACAGAAAACACAAACCTAGAGGCATCAGATAACCTGCCTGCAGTGGGACCAGGAGTCAAAGCAGAAAGGCTACAGAAGGCCAGCAGGAACTGGCTAAGCCTCCTGATCCTGGGCTTCCTCACATTTTCAGCCTTCATGTTCATTCCCTCCCCAACCTGATAGTCTCTATCCTACACCCCTTCTCAGGGAACAAACCCAGATATCCCATCTTATGTGCTGTCTTTCTTCACCATCACTGGGCCTTGACAATCTACTTGCCACCCAAAGTGCAGCTCGCAGAGGAGAGAGGCATCAGCATCATCAGCCTGAGCTGGTTACAAATGCAAATTCTCAGGTGTAGCCATTACGTCTGAATCGGTGGAGGTAAAGCCCAGGAGCCTGAGCCTTAGTAGTTCTCCAGGAGATCCCAACGCCAACTCAAGCTCAGGAAGCAGTTCCAGGCACTCCTGGCCTAGAGGGTCTCACCTGGACCTATCACCCCAGCAGCATCTACTACCATTTGGGTTTGCCCACCCAGTTTTTGGAAAGACTATGCATACATTTCCAAACTCTTGACTTGTCACACACCCTTAAGAGAGACATAGAAGCAACACAACAGAAAGGTGGCCTTCAGAGGTCTGCCATGAAGACAGTATCTTCAGCAGAGCCCCTGTGGTCCTCACCCAGGACATCCTGGGCTTGCCATCATTGCACTTATCATAGCTCCAGGGGACACATTTACTGGTTTGGTTCACTTGTCTGTCCTCCCCAGACTGCAAGCCACAGGGACAGAAACTATGCTTCTTTTCATCATCTTCGTGGTCCAGGAACAAACACACTTACCAACACATTGGGAAGCTCAGAAGATTGTGGTGATTAAACATTGGGTGGGGACCCAGAATAGCTTTAACAGGAACAGGGATTAAGAGGTAAATAAATAGATCTCTCTCACTTACCTGAAAGGCTACTGAGTCGTTTCTGCTGTTCTGTGATAAAAGAAAAGAACACATAGTGTAAATGAAATTTATAAGCCCATGGCAAGAAGTCCTGTGACTCATAACTAGTTAGGATACCAAACTCTAGTCCTCCACTGTCCCCTGGGCTTAGATGCTAAAATATACAGTCCAGATGAAGGCAGGGGTAGCGACATGGCTCCCATTATCTAAGCATGTCTCCCAGCCCACCAACTTCCAGATCTGCACCAGGATGTGGGACTGCCAAAATTTTCTAGCAGTGCATACCTTCTCTCAAGGTGATCCCATTGCTGGAGACCCTCCCACCCCCTGTGGTTTCACTTGAACAGGACTTTATACAATCCCAGTCTCAGCACCTTTCGAGAGAAATGTGATTAGAATCATAGGGATGGCAATGACCATCTCCTGAGAGCTTGCCAAATGCCAGACCTGTTTTGAAAGCTTTTATACATAACGATTGTTACCTTGACAACAACCCTAGCAATAAGGGACAATTATTTTCCTCATTGTGCAACCTCAGCCACCATAGCAATCTGAGTGGTCCCAGGTTAAAAAAAAAAAAAAAATCAGCATTAGCCAACAGACCTCAGATAAGACCAAAGAGAAGGCTGAAAATCACTGGGATCTAGAACCTAAATCCCCAGGGTTCTTTCCAACTCTAGTCACCAAGCCCCTGCTATTCTTAACACTAAAGATCTATTGGTTGCTCACTCTCCTGGGTGCCCACGTGGAGGGGAGCCAACAACTCCTTTAGGGAGTCCTGTGTGTGCTTGCTCTGCGAGAAGCACAAAATGACCTTTACCTTGCATAGCTGCTAAATATAAAGTGGCCACATAGATAAAAATAGAACATTTGCCAGCCCATGGGTGCTGTCATCATCCCCTTTGGCCACATTCCCACCTTCCCACTAGAATCAGTGGGAGCAAGAAATAAACAGAGCAGCGGGGGAGCTCACGGCCAGTGGATAGATAGGGCTCACGTCAGCTGGACTAGAACCCCAGAGCTCCAGGCAATAACCTGCCAGATGACAATGGTCAATCGAGCATCCTCTTGGCCTCGGTTTCCTCATCTGTGATGTCAAGGTGTTTTACTGTTTCTGAAGGGACCTATGGGTGCCAAACTCCACTCTGCATGGTGCTGGCAGGCTCCTTTGCAGCCAGCAGAAACAAATGTATGCAATTTAAAAGCTGTGTTATTTCTACTCCTGTGATGTGAAATGGCCTTCCTTTCATAGGATGTCACGCACAGTAGTTGCTGTTTTCCAGTGGTGTTACTTAGCAAAGTCAGAAGCTAGTAGCACTAGGGTGATCCCTAGACTGTTTCATATGTCCACAGATAGGTCTGGGAACCTTTGAAGACTTGCTCTTCACTGTGCCCCACAGCCAGCAGCACTGGCATGCCTGGCAAGCATTCTAAAAATACAGAATCTCATTCTCCCCCCACCTCCAAGAGCTCCTGATTCTCAACCTGCAAGTCAACAAGACTCCCAGGATCTGATGTACAGTCAAGACTAACAAACCCTGAGCAAGGGGAGCCAGGTGCCTCTCTCAGCCTTGAGAGTTTCCTGACTCAAACCCGTCTACCCAGACTTTGGTAAGTGATTGCATTAAATACATGTGGTATCAAAGGAAAGAGGGAAATAGGAGTGTGTTGTTCATGACCGTCAGTGCCAAGCTCGAAGCTCAATGCCTACCTCAGCTTAGTAGGGAGAGGTTGGCTTAGAGAGACAGGATTATTGTCATATTATGCTCTGGGACAGTCTAGGCAGGAAAAAAATGGAACTTTATTAGGATGACTAAATCAGAATTGCAGAAGTGGAGTAAAGTTATCATTCCCTTGGGAAACTTTGCAATAATTAAGAAATTGTTATTATGGGTAGCATTTATGGGGGGAAGCAGAGCTTCCAGGTGGGGTAAATTCCAAAGCAGTGCCGAAAATGCTTTGGAATCATAAATATGATTAGGAACAGATGGGGGGGTTGGTTAGGCTCTTCTATTCTTCTCCATTCTTCCTGCCTGACATGCTAGTGAATACATGGTTTTTCTCTTTATGGGAAGCTACCATTTAATTCCCCCTCGCCACCCATCCCCCAGCAAAACAATGTCATCACTTGCATCTTTCTCTGAAGGATGCCTGACTCTGGCTGAACAATTCTGACTTTTAAATTCAAAGGCAGGACTTGATAAAAAACGAAAGATAAGAACCAAAGGCATTTGGGTAAATAAGAGGAATTTACTTGTTCAAGGAAGAAACAAAGAGGAACTCCAGGCATCTCTGTACCCAAAAATGTCTCTGTGGATGTCATCAGAGGGATTTTTCAAAAGTAGCTGACATTATACTTGGCATTTCTCAAAAACCAGTTGCCTTGGGAATAAATCTCATTTTTAAAGAAACTGCCTTTCCTTCTGGGAACTAACTTGCTTCTGCATCACTAGGTCTTTTTTTTTTTTTTTTTTTTTCTTTTTTCCTTAAATGAGTCATAAAGAAGCTCACAGAGAAGCAAAATTTCACTCTTTCCTGCACTATAGACATGCAGGGCAAGGGCAGCTACTACAAATAAAGTGGATGGCACAGCTAGGAGGAAGATGGGCTCTAATAAGTTCAGTGTGGGCCTGGTATCCTTTTTTTTTTCCTTTTGAGGAACACTGATTCATGAGTGAAAATTAATATGGGAGCCGCAAATAGTGGAAAAAAATAAATAAACCATTGAAACAACTAAGATCTGAGTGGGGATATTTTAAATGAAAGAAGATGTTTTATGCATCTACTTTTCAAGTTAGAGGCAGGAAACAGAAAGCTCTATTTAGTATGGAAAACAATTAAAAATAGACTCCAGTCCCATTTTCATCCAAGTTAATGCAGAAAGGGAGGATATGGAAGGGGAGGAAACTATGAAATAGGCAGAGGAGGGAGGCAAGAAAAGGAAAATTTGGAACCAAGCTTTGAGCTCTACACAGAATAAGTAAACCACCACTGTTCTTTGAACTCAAATTGAAAAGCCTGTTCTACATTGGGAGACAGCCTGAAAACTTTCCATTTAATGCTGTAAAGGATTTTTGTAAAGGGAAATTTTATTCCTCTAGGGAATTCCAAAAAGGAAAACTTGGGATTTAGAATCATTTGGAATTTTAAGCAAAAGAGTCAACAAATACAATTACTATTTCAAAGTTCTGTTTCACCAGCCCCAAGGCCCCTTCAGAGATTCTGCAGAACTACCCAGTACAGGAAAACTATAATAAGCAGAGCTTTCTGGGCCACGTGGAGGAGGCATAAACAGTCACATGAACCTCAGTATCAGAGGCTACCAATGAAAGACAGCTTCATGCTGCAGCTGTCATGAGAAGAGGGCTAGTAAGTCACTAGGAGAAAATCCAATAGCATCCTTTTGAGACACACAAAAACATGCATTATATTTCAAATAATTTTCTAGCCAACATGCTTTCTTTTTTTAATTTGGTATCAAAACCATGCTTTCTAGAAATTTATCATGTCAAAGAACTAAATCACTATGACATTACTTAAAGTATTAATCATATGATGGGACATATTAAGAGAACACAAACATTTCTCTTTTTTTCTTCTTTTTCTTTGGTGTTATTGTCTGCATATCATCATGAACAGCTAAGGTATGCATCACGTGCTTACATTAGCTCAGCTAACTTATTCAGACACTGACATCACTCCAAGCCAGGGCCCCATATCTGCCTGCTGGGATCCATCTTGTGGGTTATAGGGGTGAATAAACTGGGACAGATGGCCCAGCATGAGATTTGTGAAAATTTCTATGGAATGACAGAATTCTTGCCCTGGATATCACAGAATGGCTATGTCGACTGCAGTGAGCTGGGACTGGGGGAGGGTATGGGGAACTGTGACACTCCTTTACCTCGATTGTGCTGCAAAAGCACAATGGTTGGGTTGACAATCGTGGTGGAGGGGTAGGCGGATGATGGCTTGCCAGCTGAGGGGAAAGCTTGGGAGTCAGTTTCAAGATGGGAAGAAAAAACTTCATTTAGTTGAGGACTGGAACCCTGAAAAGGAAACAAACATTGTAAATAACTGTAAATGCAAGAAATCTAGAGTGAATACTTAAAAAAAAAAAAGTAAAGCTTTACACAGACCTTAATTATAAAAGGAAATGTAATCAATGAGACATATCATTAATTCTAGTTAGAACTTTAATCTGGAATGCTTATTCTCTTTGTTGGTATTAGTAAGGGGAAAGACAGGGAAGGTAAATGTTGCTCAAAGTCTCAGCAACATCATTCATTATTTTCACCTGGTAAGAGTTGTGGGTCAATCCGGTTACTGAAAAAGCAAATTCAAATCAGAGTAGAATAACATGCAAAACTCATGCAATTCCAAATGCGATCCAAGAACGAGAGCTGGTTTAAGTGGGGAAAATCAGGGAAGTTTAGTAGAGAAACATGAGACAATGTGAGGGCAAGAAGTCACTGAAGTAAGAACAAGGAAGAATTAAGTAACAGTTCTCTCAGAAAGCTACCTTTAGCACCAGAATCACTGAGCAATTTAACTTAACATTTGCTTCTGAGATCAGAATATTATCATATCCTGCTGTGACTTTCTACTCTTAGAGTGACAAAGACTTATGACAATCCTGACTTTAAAAACCTAAGATCTCAGACCAGAAATACCAATTACTAATACTATCCTAATCTGCAAGATGAGGACATTGCCAGTCTTTTGAAACAAAAGAAAACAGGACCCTGAAATGTAGCAAGGGTATTTAGATAGTTCCTCTGTCATTCTACACATTTTGCAGTTTCTATTTTAGAATTTTAAAACCACAATGGCATTATTAAAGGGCTTTAAGAAAAAGATTTTGATAGCTACTCTTGAAGCAATTACTATGCTCAGAGTTCAGTGACTCTGTGCACTTGTAAGACAAGGGCTATGTCTCTCCCTTCTTCCTGCCACCACCTAGCACCTAGCACAATGCCCTGCAGATAGCAGGTGCTGAGTAAATGTCAAGTGAGCATCAAGTGCCATCTTCCAGCATGGTTGTATTTGAGCAAATTTTTGTGGCAAGAAAATGTATGCTTATTAGAAGAGAAGATGTTGGAATCAGCACCCAAGACAGCTCCTAACACACAGTAGGGGCTTTGCTAACACCGGTTTGGTCAGTCTCTCTGTTCTGGAAGTTCCCTACATAGCCACTGCTGTTAGGTATGAGAGGCAGCTCAGGTTCATCCATAAAATGATTTTCCAAGACTTGAAAGGCACAGCATGATCTTGTATACAAGTGCCTCATCTTAACTCTTCCATTGATAAAGTAAAAAATAGCTACACTTTTCCTAACTTATCTCCACTGTGATTTAATAAAGATAAATGTTTCCAGAGTATGCCTAAGAAACACAAAATATCAGGCATAAGTTCTTTAAAACATAAAAGCTTAATGTAATGTCTGTGTGAATCAGGTAAACACCAGGCATTTTATAAATTTTACTGTGTCTTATTTCTGAAACATCACAAGAACAGCTACAGACTAAAAGGAACTGGATGAATTAACATCACTTTTATTCCTTCCTCATATTCTCAAATAGCTGCAGATAGAGCAGGTATCAGCTCATGGCCCAGATGTCATCTTCAGTGGCATTCAGAGGAATCCAAGCTCTTTGCTTTTCATCTCTTACTCTGTTACCTGAGTCTAAACTAGAATTTATCAGGCCAACTTCTGGGAAGTCTATACCAGGATCAGTTTAGTTAGAGAAACTGAGGACACTGTCCCAACTATCTGTCCTGGCATACCAGAAACAAACTCGTTATGCAAACCTAGAGCTACACAAATGCCAAATTGTAGGCTATAAAAGAAAACTACTTATAGTGGCATATGATTGCACTAAAAATATGACTCACTTTACCTGCTGCTCCAGAGAGACATTCTGTGCCTAATGCAAGATGTCTCCCAAACCAGAGTGGCTTGTAACTCACTTAGAAGTCCAGCTGGGGTCAGAGACAGCACATCAGCCTCCAGTAGGGCTGAGCAGCAAAGTTCAAAGCTAAAAGGTGAATCAGCCCACAGGCCACATCTGGCAAGGTCCTGGCCTCACCATGTTGTGCTGCACCTAGGGATTTGGGAAGAGGCTCCACCCAAGATGCTTTGGTGTACCTGACACCTTGTCATAATTTCTCTAATAAGCCAAATAAGAAGTTTCCTTCCTGCTCTCTGCATGACTGGCTTCAGCCTAACAAGCCATTTTGGCCAGTTTTATAGACAATACCTCTTCACACAAGGTGGATCATTTAGTTCTATCAGTGACATGCATGACTCACCAGCTCACTGTACCTCAGAATTGGCCTGTGAGCCCCCAGCATCAAAACCCCAGGGTACTTGTGACCAAGTGAGAGTCCTAGGCCCCTCCCAAGACCTACTCAAACAGAAACTTTAGGAATATAAACTAGACCTCTCCAACTCTCAGATGATCCCACATACACAAACCTTGAGAACGGATACACTATCGAAAAACATTTGAGAGCAGAAGCCTTGACTTGTCACAGTTCTACCTATGGTAGAGATGCCTAGGACACGGTAGGAACTCAATGATTAATTGCTAATTGACCAGTTACTTTTGAGTGACAGTAGCTCCTCATTTGTTAGGGCAAGGCTGCAGTAACGTAGCTAATAGTTATTAGGCACTTTGTGCTAAGTACCATAATAGGAACTTTTACTACTCAATCCCAATCTGTGCCCTGTGAATAGATTCATGTGCCCCCATATTATACTTCATTTTGAGGATCTTTCAGTCTCCCTCAATTCCCAGGGCTCCTGAAGAAAAGGGGACCCACGTACTTTGCTCAACTTTTTCTCTAAAATTGTTGGGTCTCCCACCTGGAAAAGGACTCACCCTTTCTCTACAGAATGGGCCCTATGGTATCAAGACCCTTCAACTTCCCATGACCACTGGTTCACCAGATTGCCACAAAGGCTGCCAGGGCCTTTTGCTCAGGGTCCCTATCTGCTTTTTGAGAAAGTCCTAACATTTATACAAGGCATTCACACCCATTTACTCAATTAAACCTAATTCTCTCATTTTTCTTTATCCCACTCTCTGCCATTTCTGTTACAAAAGAGAGGTTGTTCACTTAGGAATTAACTAAAGAGTGAATCTTTTCGTCTCCCAGAAGCTCCCCACTCACTGGCCC
Organism: Pedetes capensis; assembly: GCA_007922755.1. Lineage (NCBI taxonomy): Eukaryota > Metazoa > Chordata > Mammalia > Rodentia > Pedetidae > Pedetes > Pedetes capensis. The sequence goes on from VMDO01000476.1 coordinate 169,958, forward strand.
ATCAGCAGGTAACACTACACCTGCCATTAGCTTTCCACAGCATACAGCTTTCTTCAGCTCTCAACATTACGTCCGCCTGGCCTGTGAGGAGCAGGGCCAGGCAAAGTAAAGGCACAGATGTTTTCTCAGAGGGAAGACAGAGTTCTTTCAGGAAGACATGCATTCCCAATAGGATAGAGAAGAGGCAGCACTTGAGAGACTCGTGAGCAGCTGCAGGCGCCCCACGGGACACACAGGGAAGGCATGCACTCTAGGGACAGCAAACACGAGTCCAGTCATCACACAAGCACAGCGGCAGCCAACGCTTCCTCAGGACTTAGTACCTCAGTGAGAAAGGGGGGTTTTACTGCCAGGAGCAGACATTCAGGAAAGCTGTGGGGAGGGAAGTCCAGCAAGCTTACGGTACTCGAGACAGCTCCTGTGAGGTCAGGCTCCGAGACTCTGCGGAGGTCCTCCGGTATGGGAGGGACCAGCGGAGGTGGTGGAGAGAAGGATGGTGGTGTCTGGCTAACGGGGGGAAGGGAGCCACAAGCACTGGCTGGCTGGCTGTGCTGGGGCCGCCTCTGCAGATGAGGGGGAATGAAATCATCTAGAGTCGGGAAGGTCAGAGGTGAGGCAGCAGGGGTGGTCACCGGGACAGTGTGGATGCAGCCAAGTGGCCCCAGAGATGCTGGAGGTCTGGCAGTGCCTTCTTGCCCTCTGTCAGTATTAACCAGGTAGAGAGGGACAACTATTACCTCCGGCTGGGCTGTACTGGAGGAAGTGGCATCCTGTAGGAAATAAGGGGGTCGTTATGTAAAGGGGTGTGGCAGGGAGGCAGGAATTCCATATTTAAACAGTCGAGAGTGAACATGCAATGATGTACTCTGAGAACTATTTAATCGGTGCCCTTTCCTCTGAGTACACGAGACAGTCGGTGTGGGCCAGCTGGCCTCCTGATACTCCATGACACAGAGCGAGCCCCATCCAAGTTTACTTTCCATCCATCTATTTTTGAATCCTTTTAACACTTTATGAAAGAGAAAGAGAGAACAACAGAACAGGCAGGCAGGCTGTGTTTAACCCCACAAAACCGCTGGAGAGCTTGAAAGCTTGGGAGTAAATACAATTTCTTTGGCACTTTGTCATAAAATACAAACAATCTCTTCTCTCGCCATATTCTCAGTCTACAAATTCCACACTCCAGCATACTTACACATTTACAGAAAAGAGAGAGGGAGACAGCAAGAGGTCTGCGCTGAGATGTTTAGAGAGAAGAATTCGGAATTCAAGCTGCCCCGGTATTAATGAGGAAAAGGAGTGTAGGCAGCTGAGGGAACAGATGAGCTGCTCACATCAGTTTCGAAAGAGACAGTGTAGAGACACACAAACATTCCTAATTTCTTGCCTTGGCTGGATAACACGGCTGCAAAAGGTAAGGTTCTTTGCTCTTCTGGTTTTCGGGAGCAGAGGTAACCTGGGGGCCTAGCACAGGTGGTCTCACTGCATCTGGGAGCGAAGCCCGAGTCCCCAGGGAAGGAATTTCACCACGGTTACCGGCATCTTTATGGATGTCAAAGAATAGCTTGGGAGGGTCAGGAGGAGGAGCAGGGGGTGGTTTTCCTGCACCGGCTGCGGCTGTGCAGGGAATAAGGCTGGGAGCTGGTGCTCGGGTGTCTGCAGCCTCCAAGGGAGTGTCTTTGGCTGGGTGACGTGCAATAGAAGAGGAGTTGTCCGATGCCACCCAGCAAATGTTATTGGATAAACAAGGTACATATAAGCTGCTGACTCTCTTCTTCCCAGTGGCCTCGTGACGTGGGTTAGAGATCACATTCTTACTATAGACTAACCTGGTGGCTGCATAGTGGTGCTGGGGTTGGGATGAAGCACTGGGAACTGCGGAACCTGGAAGTGAGAGACCAGGACACACTGCATCTTTGGGAGCTGATCTAGCTGCCAGGGGGACAGAAACGGGCTGGGATCGTGAGGGATTCTGCTGGCTGGAGGTGCTGCGTGGGATGTAAGGCTTTGGTGAGCTCATGTAGAGGGAGTCCTTGTAGGTACTGCGAACAGTGGGAGGCTGCCATGCAAAGCGGTCCTCTTGAGACAGAGAAGGGCGTGGGGGAAACAGAATCTTTAGCAGTATTGTCAGGACACAATATTGAAGCAGGGAAAAAAGAAAGGAAGAGGAGGGAAGATGGAAAGAAGGATGGCCATTAGAAACAACAGCATAATATGATCTGAAGACAAAACAACTTGACACATTTTTAAGCAAAGCCTCATGGCACCCACAGTTCTCCTCTGGGCAAAGCCAAGCACTGACTCACTCACCTGCAGATACTGGCCTGACTCACATCCCAGGGAGGCCAAGCCCAGCCTGAACAGGCCAAGTCAACATCAGCTTCCATCCTTGGTTGGCTGCACCTTTATTGACCTCCTGACTCAAGGAGGGTCCCCAGGAGCCAAATGCCAATAGAGGAAGCCCCAGAGCCCCTTCCCTCTCCAACCTCCATTCCTCAGGATTTTTCTTTTGAAGTTTTAAAAGTTTAAGTCCACTAGACTCTTCTGAGTGCCTTTCATTCTTTTCCCTTAGGAAAAGGAGAATTGGAAGAACCACCCTGATCTGTGTTCACAAGAGATAGATGTCTTCACTGAGCCACTGAGATTCGGTCCTCAATTCCAGAAGCGTAACAATTAAAGCTCACCAGGAAGAGAATGGCAAGGACTTTGAATGCACGTGTGCTCTTTTCTTTGAGGAAATAATCTGATGGAACTATTAGAAGAGAAAGGCTAAGGATGCAGCTCAGTGGTGGAGTGCTTGCCTAGCATACACAAGGCCCTGGGTTCAATTGTGAGCAATGCAGAAAGGGGGTGGCGGCAGATAAAAAGGAAAAGGAAAGAAGACAGGCATGAAATTAAAAACATGTGGTCAAAAGGAACCCAGCAACATTGCAGACAATTGCCCCACAGGATTGGCTTGTGCCTGGTTTATCCAATTCCAGTCCTACTGGCCCAACACCACGTCCAGAGGATTGATCCTACAGTTGGGTGATCAACCTCAGTCAAAGTTCCAGTTACAGGTGCAGAGCCACTGAGGTATAATTAATATCATCTCCTCCCTCTCCTCTCAGGACTGCTCTTCTGTGGGCCTCAGTGGGGCAGAAGACTAGGAAGTGGGGTGACTCTCCAGCCTGATCCTAAGCCAACCTGAGGCTCGACTGGGAGGTGGACCACAAGACGAGAAGAGCTCCTGTTCTAGGCTCTTTTCATTGGCCCTCTCTTTATGGATATCCCAGGATAGAAGAGGGCCATAACCTTCCTCCAAATTGCACTGGTGAAGGATATCAGAGTTTGGTCAGCATCTGATAAATGACTTCTGACCAAAAACTAGAGGGGGTGCAATGGTAAGGGTCTGTCTTGGGGTTGTTTTTATTCCATTTTTATATTTTGCGGAGTACATGTGGGGAATGGGATGTTAGAATGGATGAACAGAAGCTGGGCACGGTGGCACACACCTATAATCCCAGCACTTGAGAGGCTGAGACAGGAAGATAACAAGTTTGAGGCCAGCCCAGGCTACATAGTAAGACTGTCTCAACATTAAAAAATAAGGAAAAGAAAAAAGGAAGGAAGGATAGACAGAAGGAAGGGAGGTAAAAGAAAGGCAAAGCAAAGAAAAGAAAAGAGAAAAAAAGAAAAGACTGAATAGGTAAGAAATTTGAGAAAAGTCTGATGACTTCAGTTTAGAACGTCAGCCCAGAAATGGTAAATAACCTATCACTTAAACTTGGTTTTCAAGTTGCAAACAATCTGAGTGGAGAAGCAGCTATTTGGGTATTCTCAGCTAAGTAGATATGTCTTGTCCACGAGGGTGCCAGTGGAATGTGTCCACATATGCCAGCCAAAAATACCAAATGAACAGCCCTGCTCTGGTATACAAGAGCAAAAACTTTTAGATGAACTCATTTGGTTTGGTAAACTTGTACTGGAGGTTGAGGCATGTTTACAGATTAAATGATGCTCTCCAGAGACAAAATACTTGGACTAGCACACACCACCAGGACAGGCGAGTAAGCTGATAACAGCTGTTGAGGGGTAAGCAAAAGATCATTTTGATTTGGGCTCAGATTGACTTTTACTTTGCGCTTGAGTGCCTTGCATGTGATTTCTTCTTATCCAAAGATAGAAACCAGTTTCAATAAGTTTTTAGCTTAGTTTGGTAGCAGCCATATATGATGTCAAGACCGAATTACATCAGGCAGGAGCCCTGCCAGGGCTGTGACCCTGCGGAGAGGACACTTCCCAGAGGGTCCACAATGTCCTCAGAGTCAAAGGACTTCCTATGTTGGAGCTTCGTTTAACCCTAAAGGAGGAGGAGAGGACAGGCACAGTGACTTCACAGCAGGAGCTACTATTTGTTGTACTGTAAACACTGTAGCAACCACACAGTTTGTATTCCTGCCCAGATGGCTGCAAATGAAATTCCACCTATCTTTTTTAGAAGGTAGGTTGATGAATAAAAAATGAGGCTTTTTGAAAAATTTGGTATGCTTATGATACCAGTTCCCCATTTCCACTGGGGATGATCATGCTAATGATGGTGGCTAGGGAGAGGAGGGCACCAAGTCCAGGTTGGCAAGACAGGGCTCCCATCTGGCCCATGCGTCTCCTAGACTTTCACTCTGTCCTTACCAGGCAATGCTGGGCCCACAGGAGTGTGAGAGCTGGAAATAAGGCAGAAGAGTGCCCAATCTACCTTGGCTTGGTCTAAGCCAGTACATACTTATAGCTCAAGAAGTGATGTTTGTATTCAAAAAATAAATCTCAAAGGTAATACATGATCCAAAGGTTCTTCAAATTCAGGTGGCCAATTTTACACTGAATTTGTATAATGAAACCTCTGTATCAGCCTTTACCACACCCCCTTTAATAAGGCCCAGTAAAGAAAACTGAGTGACAAATAAGAAAACACACTATTTGCAGACATATCAGAGGACCTCAATCTTATTACAAAGCCCACACTTATAAACTCCTTGAGGGCAATGTTTAACACAGTGATCTGAACATAACAGAGGTACACAATAAAGCTGTATTAAACATGTATTTAAGGGAATTTTCCCATACTACCCACGCTATTATTATTATTATTATATTATTATTATTATTATTTTGGTGGTTCTGGGAATTGAACCCCCACTAGGCGAGCCCTCAACCACTGAGCCACATCCTCAGCCCCTCCCCATACCTTTAAAATGATTTCTTAACAAGAAGTATTTACAAAGCCAAAAGGAATTGCTGAGTTACCCTTTGGGCTAAGTCATTGATAGTGGACAATGATGTACTTCTACATTTGCTCTGAATTAATCAGCACAATTTTCTAATCCAAATCAAGCCACTGTATCCATTCTTGAGATGGCTGAGAAGGAAGCATTTCTGACATAGGCAGCACATCTATGTATGTGGGAAGGTTTCAGAAAGGGGAACAATAGGGCAAGCCACTGACCAAATAACCTCCCAAGACCCCGTGTCTAATGAGGACTCTAGGAGGCCAGGCACATCTGCAGGTCCTGGCTCTCACTGGGGCCCTGGCTGCACATGGCTGTACACAGGGAGGCAAATCAGGCAGGGGGCAGAGAGGCTTACTGGTGCCACTCAGTATTAAGGCCTGGGGAGACAGAGGTCTGCAGAGAAGGAAAGTGTCATCTCTGATCTCCTTGAGAGCATTGGGGCACCTTGAGAGCTTTGGGGCACCTTGAGAGGGAGGCACAGGGAAGTAGATGTCACTGGGAAACATTTCTGCAACATCTTTTGAGCAGCACCATTTGGGCAGTACCATTTCCTTTAAGGGAAAAGAGCTCTATTCCAAACAGTACCACTTTCTTTAAGAGAAAAGAGCCCTATTCCAAGGAAGGGGCTCCTCTGTGTGAAAATAATGTTCTGAGACCACCTAAGTTGAATAGGGCCTCCCCCTCTCATCAAAATGGCCAGTATCAACAGGGAGGGAAAGGAGGAAAGCTTGTGAAAACCACCTGGGAGAAAGACCCCAGCAAAATTATCCCTACTTCAAGTCACACAGCTTTGGGGAATTTTCTGAGGTAGAGCAGAGCTGGTCTGTGCAGCTAGGCTGCACCACCATCGTGACTTCTGTCTGTAGTCCCTTGGGCTGCTGGATTTAGGGTATGACTGCAGCTACTTGATCTTAGCCTCTGAGGACACAGTTGCTGGAACTCTTACAGACCCAATTCTAGAAAGTTAATAGAATAAATAGCAGAGGCACTTCTTTTTTGAATATTATACTCTATAAGCAAGCTCAAGCTTTTTCTTCTACTTATTCAAGGCTAAACGGATTCTTTCTTTCAGAACATTTCTACATACATATCCAATCTAGGAAAAAAACATCAGGCCTATTTCCAATACGTGGGTATAGACCAACCTCATCCCATCCTTTCTGTTCCCCTTGACCCCATCTCTCCTACTGACTCTGGTCTTTGCAGAGCTTTTCCAGAATTGGCAAAAGGCTTGACTCCTATTCCATGATCCAGCTGGGAAAGCAGGAAGTCACAAATCTAGGCTATGAGACTCAAGAATAGGTCCCATTCCCTAGTTCCCACCCTGCCCGTGGGCACATGCCTACCTGGGGCTTGTCAGCAGGAAGGCTGGGATGTACACTTCTGTAGCCCTTGGCAGCAAGTGAAGAGGGTTGGGTGTCCCCATTGGCATCAGCACTGGAAGAAAGTCTCCACTCATCTGAGAGATGAAAAAAAAAGAAAGAAAGAAACCCAAAACCTTGTCATTTTTCAGGAAACACGCTCTGGTTTCCTTCTATTTCAAGAGTCCCTGGTACAAGGCAGGGACAGTAAGAATTCAAGAGAAACCATACCTGTTGAAGAATTATCTGGCTCCAGACCTATGCACGGGGCAAAAAAGATGAAAACAAGAAGAAAAGGGGGAAAAACCAGAAATGGTTACACTTGCGGGAAACAAGCATGAGCTACACAGAAGGCTAAAAATCCAGCACCCCATTGTCTGCCACAAAATGCCCTCAGTCATGATGGCCTCATTACCATAGGAACCCACTCCAAACCATGATGTGCTCACAGGCGCTGACCTTTGAAAACACAAGGCTCACATTCACAGGAATGAAGAAACAATTGTTCCTTGACATTCCTATTTTACAGACAAAATGGCAACAGAATTCTCTACTCACTAACTCTCATTCCCCTTCTCCAAGCCTGCTATGGGCCAAAATGTCTGTTCCTCATTAGCAGCTTGGGCTAATTAATGGACCCTGAAAAGGAAGTGGCTAGGCCCCTTTCCCAGGGATAGTGTTGCTGTCCCTGTAACAGAACATAATTTAAGCCCAGGGGTATCCGCAGTGATATGATGTTTTTCTTTTTTTCTTTTCTGGTCCCTGACTATTTTTCTTCTTTCCATCAAATGGGCCACATAAACATTCACCATCTAATCACCTTTCCTGAATGGTCAGTCATTATACTATAAGACACTGTGATATCTCTTTAGGCTTCAGCATTGGCTGATGTATTTCAGGGGCCCTAACCCTCTCGCGATCTGACTCACCCAGCACCATGAGGCAGTAGCAATACATGGCTGATAAAGCAGCAGGACCTCACTTCAAATCTTGGCTCCACTACCTGTGGGTTCTATGACTCTAAGCAAGGTATAAGCCTCAATTTGCCCATCTGAACAATGGAGATAATGACATGCCTCATTCACTGATGTTGTTATTAGAATTTAATGACATGAAGCATGGGAAATGCTTAGCACAATGCCTGGCAAAGATCAGTAAATGCTTCTTTCATCATCTTCTGTATCATCTCTTTTCTCTATCCTTCAGCTAGCCCAGGGGTCCACAAATCTGTTCTATAAAAGGCAAGAAAACAAATATCGTAGGTTTTTTGGACCACCTGGTCTCAGTCACAACTACAGATTAAGCATCCATAATCTGAAGATCTGCAATTCTCCAAAATCTGAAACCTGAGCAACAACATGTTGCCACAAGTGGAAAATCCCACAACTGACCTCAGGTGACAGGTTCCAGTCAAAATGTAGGTGCACTAAGAATCTTGTATAAGATTACTTTCAGTGCTGTGCACATTAGCACATGCCTGTAATCCTAGTGACTTGGGAAGTGGAGGAAAGAGAATGGCAAGTTCAAGGCCAGAGATAGCTTGTGTAACTTAGTGAGACCCTGTCTCAATATAAAAAGTAAAAAAATGGACTGGGGTGCAGCTCAGTGGTAGGGGACTTACAAAGCACGTGTGAAGTCCTGGGTTGCAGGTCCTGGGTTTGATGCCCCAGTACCATAAATGAATGAATGAATGAATGAATGAATAAATAAATAAATAAATAAATAAATAAATGGAAAAAAAAGAAAAAGATTACCTTTGGGTTACACGTATGAAGTGTGTGCGAAGCATAAATATATTTTGTGTTTAGGTTTGGGTCCCAGCCCTAAGATTTCTCATTATTTATATACAAATACTCCAAAATCTGAGGGGGAAAAAATCTGAAATCCAAAATACTCTGGTCCTAAGCATTTCTTTCTTCCTTTTTTTAAAAAATAAAGACAATATTGATTTATTTTTGACAAGGTTCCCAAGCATTTCAAGTAAAACACTCAAGCTGTATCTGACTCCACCATCAGAGCCCAAGAGCCACCACAGATAATATGCAACTAAATGAGCATAGTAATGTTCAAACACACCTTGATTTATGGGCACTAAAATAAGAATTTCATATAATTTTCATATGGCATACAATAGCATTATTCTATTTTTCTTTCAACCATTTAAAAGTGTAAAAACCCTTCTTAGCTCACAGGCTGTACAAAAATATGCATGGACTGGATTTTACTCACAGCCATAGTTTGCCAAGTCCTACCTTATCTAGCCAATCCTTCACCTTCTACTCTCTGCTGCATTTTGCCTCATCTACACAGAGATGAGGAGGGGATTAACACTGCAGCCTTTGCAGCTCAAGTCTCCACTGCAAAGTGAGTCCCTCAGAGATTAGCAATGGACTCTCCAAATGTCAAATGGAGAAGTACAAACATTTACTAAATGCCTTTTAAGTGCCAGACACCATCATACTTTTACAACTTTGTAGTATTTAATTTGGTGTACACACTAATCCTACTTCATGGACAAAAAAACAAAAACAAACAAACAAACAAACAAAAAAACAGGCCAGCTGACTTGTCCAAAGTCACATAGCCTCACACAAGAACGGACACAGCAGGCAGCCCAGGTCTCTAGAATCCAGGTGCAGCACCTTATAGCCAGGAGCTAGTAGCAACATTCCAGGGAGGTGGTGGGAGCCAAAGGGGGTCAGAGCAAAAGAGAAGGTCAAGGTAAAGGTTCTGAGTAATCTATACCTGTGAGCAGCATGGTCTGACTGCATCAGAGAAACAGGGAAGGCTTAGGGAAGCCTAGATGGCTGGGACTCACCCCAGCACTTCTGATTTGGTAGGTGACAGGAAAGGCTGAAGAATTTGCATTTCTAACAAGCTCCCAATGCTGCTGTGCCTTACACTTTGAGAACCACTGATAAAAGGCACATGCAAATATATCCTTATTCTGGAAAATCAACTATAACCACCAAAATCTTTCCCCACCAAAAAAAAAAAAAAAAAAGTTTTTGTAAAATAACTCAGCCATAGACTGTCCTAGCAGGTTGCCTGTTATATTTCTGCCACTTCCTTATGGACAGTTCACAGCTCTTTGTGTTCTCCCCTCACAAGCACAACCTTGGGAAATCTACAGGACTTGTGTTTTCCTCACATTACTGTAATGTCCTGGCTTGTGTGGTCAGGGGCAAGTTTGTTAGCCACACCAAATTTCACCTTTCTCATCTGTAAAATATAATCCTTATCCCATGCACTCCTCACAGGGTTGCCAAGGAATGTGCAATCGGGTATGTCATGGGAAAATGACAGATTTAATGCTCACTGGGGCAGCCATCCAGGTACCTGGCCCAGAGAAATCCTCACACAGGTGACATAGTGTGACAATAGTCCCCCATCCTCCCTCAGTCTGTCACTTTTACTGTCCCACTTTCTTTTCTTAGTTGTTATTTCTAGACTGGCTTTGTCAGGTCACTCTTCAAATGCATGAGGTTTATATATACACTAAATATCAACAAGGGCTGGGATTTAGCTCAGATGGTAGAGAGCAGCTCTGTAGTCTCTGGGGTCCTGGGTTCGATTCCCAGCACTGGGCACGTAGCAATCCACTCCCGAGGCAATCCCAAAAACAATCAACCATTGAAAACCCTATGAGGGATGCTATGTGTTGGACACGACTTGATAGCACCCAACAACAACAAATATCAACAAGTTCTGAAGGAGGTACTAGTCAATGAAAGAAGTCAACTTTGTACATGGATTTGGAGTCACATCATTTTGCCCACTTTTTGGTTCTCAGTGGGTTGGTTCTATTCAGGTGATACTGGCAAACAGATGTGTCATGAAAGTTGAGGTGTAACTGTCTTTCCTAACCTGTTGTTAGGTGCCACCAAACTGGGTCTGACTCATAGTGACCCTGTGTACAACAGATGGCACACTCCTGTGACACTGTGCCATGTCCTGTACTATGTCAGTGCTTTTCTGCTATTTGTAGGGTTTTCAATGGCTGATTGTTTTGGGGAGTGGGCTGCTGGGTTCTTCTCCCAAGCCTACAGCACCTGGTGTTCCCAGATAGTCTCCCATCCAAGGACTAACCAGGCCTGACCCTGCCTGCCTTCCAAGGTCTGATGGGATTGGACGCCAGGGTGGTATGGCTGCAGGCATCATAGAGGGATCATCATTTTGCTATCAGGTCACCTCTTGTGAGCCTTCATCCCCTATCTTAAGAGTATATCATGCAGCTAGTGGCCAACCATCATCTGTTAAAATTAAGAGGGGCTCTCTTATGAGTCACAAGGAGTAAATCAAAGTGTGTGGCATAAAATATGGGCTTTATAAAATTGGAGTCCAAAGCATAAAGGGAAAATAATCTCCACAGACATAAATCATAGTCGTTGATCTCTGACTTTTGATAAATAGCTTCAAGAATATAGCATCCTTGGGGATCCACTCATTTTTTTCTTCTCATTCTAAATCTTTAAAACAGTTCCCCCTGCCAAAAGGGCAGTTCCCAGGACCTCTTTAAATGTTTCTCTATTCCTTATTGAAGGAGAGCTGTATCACTGACATTTCATCATCCTTCATCTGTTACCTTTTCTTCTGAACCTGGAAGATTGGTAGAAGCCCAGGGCCAATTGTGCTCAAGTATCTGGGATGAAATTTTTCATACATAATCATCAATTTTTAACTCTTGACTGAAGAGATTGTCAAAATGCTTCTTTCAATAAAATGTTACCTCAGAGCTCCCCAGGTTGGGGGAGACCTTGGAAAGTTGGCTGGTAGATTTTATAGCCCCCTGAAGAGACCTAGTCTTTCTGTAAGAAATATCATCTATTTTGTCTTATCTTTTTTTCTATCTGTTCTTTATATACAATCTTTTTTATGGTGGGTGGCTATTGGACTCCTTATATATATTTTTTTACCTCCTTCTGTGCTAATTTCATTTTGGCTTGTTCCAATGTTTTTGTTGTTGTTTTGGTTTTTGGTTTGTTTGTCTTCTGATAATCAGTTCTTTGGATCTAAGGACAGTCCTCATTAAGTCAGTCTTCATGTATCCTGGTAAAGTATTCAAGAGGTAGAGGACAGGTACTAAAAGTGGATCTATGAGTATTCCAGATCTTATTTGTGTGTATCTATTATTCATGCTGTGTAACAGAGAATTTAACTTTACCCCAAAACAGATCTGGCCTTTGCCCCAGGCTTCTGGGAGGTAACTGCCAAGTCCTTGGCATGTGACCCTGATATGAATGTCTTTGTTTATCTGGGGTTTTTTGAACCACATCAATAATATGATTTAAGGGATAATGTGATTTGGGGTTGGGGCTTTAAGCAAACAGGAGCTCCACTACCATCTAGAGCAGAGACAGATCTGCTGGGAAGACAGTGCAGCATGCCTATTTAAGGGGGCCCCAACAAAAACTCTGGACACAAAGGCTTGGGTAAACTTCCTGTTGCAATCCCTCAAGCACAATGTCACTCTTGACTGTTAACTCTTGACTGAAGAGATTGTCAAAATGCTTCTTTCAATAAAATGTTACCTCAGAGCTCCCCAGGTTGGGGGAGACCTTGGAAAGTTGGCTGGTAGATTTTATAGCCCCCTGAAAAGACCTAGTCTTTCTGTAAGAAATATCATCTATTTTGTCTTATCTTTTTATCGCCCCATGCATGCTGGGCGATAATGTGTCCTGACTCCACACAGAAAGGACAGTGGGAAGCTCTGGTTTTCCCCCAGACTCCACACTATGCACCTCTTCTCTTGGCTGATCAAATCTCTATCTTTGCCCTGTCATGAACCCTAACTGTGAGTCCTACGAGCATCATCACTGAACCTGAGGGTAGTTAGGGGAATCCCCTGAAATTGCAGCTGTGTGTCAGAAGTGAGGGTGCTCTCTGATGGAGACCTTTCCTTCCAGCATCTCAGCTGTAATTCTCACACATGTACTCATAAAAAGACTTTTATTGAGGGTAGCAGGTACCTTTAACTGCTTTGCCATCAACTTCCTCATGGTGTCTCTCTGCCACTGCCAATCTGGAGGGCAAACATGGCAGACAAACCAGAGGAAATGAGCTGTTTGTGGGCCCAGGAATCTTTATGTCCAAAACTAACTTTGCCTTGAAGAATAAGGCAGTAAGGACTAGGGCCAACTGACACAGAGTAAGGGCTGAACTGGACCCTGGCATCATAGTCAGAACACAGGAGCTGATATATCAAGCCTCAAGGTCTCCAGGCTACACTAGAGAGGAACTTGGTATTACATCTACCACCAGCTCAGACTCCCTGCCTCCTCTTGAGAAGAAAACACTATGATGTGGTAGACTAGTAGAGTCACTCTGAACAGAAATGGTCAAAACGCAGACCTGCCCAGGCAATGAGATCAGGAAACAGGATAAGGTAAGGCAGCTTCTCCTAGGGCCAAGGAGAACTAAGAGAGTCCTAAGATTATTGCCATTCTTACTGAGGAAAAAACAAACAAACAAACAAATAAAAACACTAAAAACTAATGCTATGAGAAGACTCAAGCCATAAAGTCTTTTCTAAATTTAGGAATAATGTTTCATGCATTATCACAAACAGGATTTACTAGATGGAGGTTTTGAATATATGAAAAAAATATATATATGCTTATACACACACACACACACATATATTCTTGATACATATTGTACCAGCAATAAAAAGAGTGTCAGTTTTCTAAATCAGCATAAATTTTCTTTATCGTTACTTTAAAAAATACTTGTTAATTTAGTATATATAAAAAAGATTACTGCCATTCTTTTTAGGTGGTTCTCATCCAAGCACCTAGGCCCACAATCAGACATGAGGAGGCTGGTCAGGAAGATGTGGTCAGGGATTTAGGGTCCAGCTACCTTGTAAAAACCAAGAGTCTGGAGAGTAAGTTTCAAATGGGCTCCCACCCATCTTCCTTTTGACTGATACTCACGTTCACTCTCCAGACCAGGTCAGAGGATGTCAACTTGGAAGAAGATGGCTCCCAAGTCCATACCTTGGACTCTAAATTTCCAAACGCCCATTAGATAATTTCTCCTAAAATCCCTTCCCGTGCGAGGAAACTTGACATGTCCAAAAATGAAATTCAAACTTCCTTTCCACATCCTTCACAAATCCCCCTTCTCCATGAGGGACATAATTTTTCTCCTAGAAAACCAGTAAGACACCACTTCCTGGTCAGCCTGGGGCCTTGTCTCTCATAGAGTCCTGTCATTTCATCCTCCCAAAGACACTTTTTTTTTTTTGGCGGTACTTGGGAGTTGAACCCTGGACTTCACACAAATTTTGCAAGTACTCTACCACTGGGCTATACCCCTGGCCCATTTTTTATTTACTTATTTTTTGAGTCAGTGTCTCACTAAGTTGCACAGGTTGCCTTTGACCTCAAACTCAAGATCCTCCTGCCCCTGCCTCCCAAGTCATTGGGATTACAGGCCTGTGCCACCATGCCAGATTCCAAAGACTGTTTTACCCTGCACTTTGTCTCCCCTGCCATCATGCCTAGCTAGGCCCCACACGGCTTCAAACTGATTTCAAACCTACAGTAGGCCTCCTGTCCTACAGTAAGTAATTGGAATGGTTTCCATTATTGGCCTGGCTCTAAATCCAATGCTTGGTACAAAAGAGCTCACCTAATCCCAGCAACTACATATGACAGTCCCCATTTTATAGGTGAGGAAATTGAAGCCATCAATGCTCGACTAACTTGTCCACATCATCAAGCTAGTAAATGGCAGAGCTGAGCCTGACAGGGATTACGTGACTCCAGAGCTGCACCACTTCTCCCAGGAAGAAGGAGTTGGAGCAATGACTAAAAGTCAGGAGTAGCTCTGAGATGCATTTGTTGGGGGCTATTTAAATACTGGAGCTTCCAGTTCAAGCAAATAACCACCAGCTTGGACACCCACAGGGATGGAAGAAGGTGGCAAAGCCAGAGAGTGAGGCAGACAGAGCAGCTGGGAGACACATGCTGGCCTCAGTGTTAAGGGAGGGAGCTGAATGACATTTGACAATAGCTATCTACAAAAAGCCTGCAGCCATACCACCGTGATATGTGATCCCATCAGATTTTGGAAGCTAAGCAGGGTCAGGCCTGGTTAGTACTTGGATGGGAGCCTGCCTGGGAACACCAGGTGCTGTAGGCTTGGGAGAAGGACCTGGCAACCCACTCCTCCCACCAAAAAAAAAAAAAAAAAAAAAAATCAGTCATTGAAAACTCTATGAATAGCAGAGAAGCACTAATAATACTGTTTTGCCTGCTGTACATAGGGTGCTATCAGTCAGACACCTGACAGCACCTAACAACAACAATCTACAAAGGCATTGGGAGGAGGCAGCAGTCCCAGTCCTTGGTGAGGCTACTCACTGCCTCACACCTAGGATCCCAGTTCATGGCTGTCTGAAAATACTACTGAGAGGTTTTCATGAGGCCAGTTAAGGCCCAGAGGCTCCCATGGCCCTAGGACAAGACTGAATGGAGAGGCTGGTTGTCACACTGAGGTTCATAAGGAGAGAGTAGGTAGGGATGAGAGGATGTTGGGGAGTCATACGGACACAGCCAGAATCCAGGGCCTGTAGGATGCCAGCCAATGAGCTGTATGGTAAGAGAACAAGATTCCCATTCCTAAATGTGCTATCTCTACAGTCATATCCTCTTTTAACCTGACTCCTCAGAGTTAGCTCATTCCAACCTGCTCTGTACTTTTAATAAAAGTGTGTGGTGTTTTTGTTTCCTCTACTTAAACCTAGCTTATTCCTTTCCACCCAAACTATTTGTGTGTACAATCCTGAACTTATTTCCAGTCAATAAAATTCTATTTGTGTCAGGTTAACTTCCAATCTTCCCAAGATCATGAATCATTTTGGAACTAGAAGGGCTTGGAATGCTTCTTACCCAAGTCCCTCACACTTTACATAGGTTTCCAAGTCACTGTGACTTACCACAGCCAGAAAGGAGCCGTGGACTACGAGTCCATGCCTGATTCTTCTGTTCCAAGCATTTGCAGTTTTAAACTATTTGGTAAGAACTTGCTGAAAAGGATTTGGTAAAATCTTTGTTCCACCAAAATTAGTTTGTAGAAACTGTAAGAATTATCCTAGGACAAGACAGTACTTCCTAATTGCTCCAAAGTCGCATGCAGTTCTGAAGCACAAACCTACACAGGCTGGAGGGCCTTGTGTTCTGTGTTAGTACCATCTATAGCCACTAGAGGGAGCTCGAGACTCTTTCTCCTCCACAACCTCATTCACAGCCCGAAGACAGGCCAGGTTAACATGGTCTTACTGGGTCATGTGGCAGCAGGCATGGCTTTGCTCTTTGGAGCATCCCTCCGGATTCTCTCTTCCCCACAGGTCCTCCAGCTTGGGATCTGCAACTTCACAGGCTTGGAAAGGCTGGTTTAGGTAAGCCTTTGAAAGAAATATTTTCCCATTTCTCCTTGCTCCTACCCTTCCCAGAACAGAGAGCAGTAAATTATAACAGATCAGAAATCAGATGTGGCCTTAGGAGTTTGGGACCAAGAAGCTGTTTTGTCAACCCTTAGTGCTATAAGCTGCTCAGGTCTTCTCTAAGCCTAGGGACAAAGAAACTCTTTGTAGGGATCAAATTACCCATAAGGGGCTTGTGCTCAAACTCTAGCCTGGCGGCATCCTCAACCATCTACCTTGGTGCCTGGTACAAGTGGCTGGGACAGGAAGAAAGCCAGTTTCCAGGAGATGGGTTATTGACCATCTGCATCCTCTATAATTCCACCTTATCACAATACATGCCTCCTACCATACTGAAAGGCTTTGTGTAACCTACTTCCTTTCCTCTCTGGTTCCAAGGGAGTGGTCAGCCCCCCAGTTCAATTTCCTTCTTCCTTTCCTTCAAGAAAAAAAAAGGGAACCTCAACCCCTTTAGCAGCAGTTCTCAAAATGTGGTACTTGGGCCAGCAGCATCAACATGACCCAAGGACCCATCAGAAATGCCAAACTTCAGACCCTACCTCAAACTTACAAGGAAGAATCACACATTGTGAAACCTGGCTGGACCCAGCAAGACCCTGGAGTCTTTTACTCCAGGTGATTGTGATGCAGACAGAGCATGAGAACCACAGCCCCACAGAGTGGCCAGGGGCTGCCCCACCCCAACCTAATTGTGCCTGTAATACTGCAAAGTCAGCATTTCCAACCCTAGAATAACTGGGCTGTGGCAAGCCCTAGGCAGAAAGGCCAAAATAACCCCAATCCTAATCTAATAGCAGCAGCTAACATCTGAGTTTATTCCATTCCACCATGTCTGGTGTAAAACACTTTATCTGTCTTGCTTTTAACAATCCCACGTGGTAGGTACAATGATCAACCTATTCCACAGATGGCATCCTTAGGGTAGAGAGAGAATAACCCGACCAAGCCTGCACAGCCACCCCAGGTGAACACAGATCTCCTGGGTTTCAAAGTCCCAGGTCTCTGATGGCTCCTGGGCCACACTGGCCTTAGATCTGCTCTCTTGACCCCACCCCAGGCCTGAGCTGTGCCACCTTTGCTTTCCTGGAAGCTTGGTCACGCAGCCACCTGCACCTCTTGGCCTCCCTTGGCTTCTTCTCCAGCCAGCCCTGCCCAGCCCAGTTATAGCCACCTCTCAGCCATGGGCACTGGCTCCAAGAAGCCTAACCTGCAGCCCACCTCACCACGTGCTCCCAGGCCCTAAGCCACCTCTGTCCACACAGATACAGTGTGCAGAGCACAGACCCATGTAACAGGGCTCTCTGCTCAACCAAAGCTAAAATAAAGTGAGGGTCATTGTACTGTGCCTTCACCAAAACCACATGACGGCCTGTCAGACTAGAGCTTGAGCCGCCACCCACCACAGAAAGGACAAGGAGCTGACTGTCCCAGGGGCCCCTGAGAGAATCAGGATGTGATGATGAATTCACAGCCCCCTGAAGGCACGACAGCCTCCTGCCCCTCCCTCACGGCTGTGCATTCCCCCCCCTTTCCCCCTGGGCTCTAGGGTAGCACACCTGGCTTGCTTTCATGTGTTGGGGTTTCCTGAGGGCTCACAGGGCTACTGCTCGGGATTTCCCTGTAGGAGGACGAGGCCCGGAGAGTCACCGCTCCCTTCCCAGTGCAGACTCTTGTAGGATCCATGTCTGAAAAGAAAAGACCCAAAAGAGAAGATTGAATCCAAGACTCCTGAGGGATTGAAATCACAAGGAGTTAGCAAATCATTACAGCCAGGGAATGAAATGAGCTTGGTTACAGCTTCGCAAAGTCATCAACCATTTGTGGCCAATGAAAATTAATCTATAGATTAGAGAGGCACAAATCACATTTTCAGAGGGTTACCACATATCATGAGATTGGGGAAAATGGAGGCAACAGTAAGTTCTGAATCAAATGTATGAATTACAGTATCAGTGGAAAACATTGCAAAATGAAAATGGGTTTATTCCTTTTATTAAATGAGGTTTAGGTTGGTGAGCAAACTTCTGGCCAATTAGTAAGATGTGGTTCAAGAAAGTTTATGAAAGATCTCTCAAGCTTCCAGACCATCTTTCCTACAAAGGACCGAGTTAGCAACACAGGGATCAGAGGGATGTTCTGAGGAGACTCACTGCTCCTTAAAGTTCTTCAATGGGAAAAAAGAAAAGCAACCCTCCTCCTATCAGCAGGTTGAGCCCCCGAAACAGAAGGAGACGCAGCTCCCAGTGAGAGCTTTGTGTTCCAAATGCAGTGCAGGAAATGCACAGCCAGCAAGGTGACAAGAAAGGCACAGTCTCCCAACAGACAGTATCCAGTGGCCTTCCACGGAGTCTGCACAGGGTCCCAACTTTCCCTGCAGCTTCACCAGGGCTTCATAACAGACCCAGGATGTCCCTGAGTGTTCCCTTGAGAAAGTTCTCAAACCAGTCATCTACTTTTCTAAGGGAGATGTTCCAAGACCCTCAGTGGATGCGTTAAACCACAGATATCCCCGACCCCACATATGCTGTTTTTTTCTCATACATATAATACTTTTGATAAAATCTAATTTATAAATTAGGTACAGTAAGAGATTCACAAAATAGAACAATTATAGTACTATACTGTAATGAAAGTTATTTAAAACTCATGAATTGTTTATTTCTAGAATTTTTCAGTTAACATTTTTCAACCACAGCTGACTACAGGTCACTAAAACCACAGAAAGTGAAACTGCAGGTAACAGGAACTACTGTGAGCTCCAAAGCTCTGGAAGCCCCATCCTCCAGGAAAATCAGTTCTGAGGAGGCAGGAAACTCATGCACACCACGCAATTCCAGAAGGCATGTGTGCCAAGTGTTTCTTTATGTGCAGCTGAGCTAAGCTAAGCTCCACCTTTACTTTGCTTCCTCCTCACCCCATCCCTACCAAACTACAGACAGTCTAGATCCCTGACCTAAAATCACCACAATTAGAATACTGGGTTATTGCTCCACATGCATCCTTCCCAAAGCTGTGTGCTGGGCCAAAGAGGACAACCGTCCCTGATGGTGGAGGACCATTCTTCGGTCAAGCTCTCAAGGATTATAGGTTAAAGCTCAGAGTGTGTATCTGGGCAGGATGTGGGCTCAGCATCCAACTCATTCCTAGTTCCCATATGAGGGCAGAGAGAAGCAAAGCCTCTTTTCTCCTTGCTCTCCATTCCAGCAGCCCTTTCCTAACATCTCAGACAGACGATCTCCAGTGCTATGGAGAACAGGTCTCCCCCTTCTGTGGGAAACCAAGCACAAAACCCACAATGCATGGCAGAGCAATCAGCAGCCTTGGGGAACACTGGACTTGTCCACCCTGTCAATGGATTCAGTGACTAATGTCACAAAGCTATTGGGACATGGTCATTTCAAAAGGATGAGGGGCAAACTGGCAAATCCACAGTCCATCTTTAGGTCCTGGACACAGCCAGATTCACCCAGCTCCTGGAAGTACTGTGAGCCTCACTTGTCCCACTTCGTACCAAAGAAGCTGTGAGCCAGTGCTGACATCTGAACTGGGTCTTGGGGAGGAGAGGCAGGAAGTGAGGGCAGGTGAAGCTGAGGAGGGGACTGGGGTACTCTGGGAAATGGCTCTGAGCATCCCAGAGGCAGTCAACATTTCCCATCTCAGGCAGCTACTTCAAACTCAGTCCAATTTAGAGGTTCCCTGTGAGACCAGGTTAATTCTCAGGGAAACTTTT
The DNA here is from genome assembly GCA_007922755.1 of Pedetes capensis. NCBI lineage: Eukaryota > Metazoa > Chordata > Mammalia > Rodentia > Pedetidae > Pedetes > Pedetes capensis. Next base: position 189,767 of record VMDO01000476.1, read on the forward strand.
AAAGGCCTCAGAGTTGCAAAGCTCCAGAGAAGAGCCCATGAAGGCCATCCGCCTCAGCGGCAACGCAGAGTAAAGGTCCTGCCTCTGTACCAACACCAACACTGCTAGCAAAGGGAGGGCGTGCCTGCCGCCTGTGGCTCTGCCCCTACTCGCTGGCTCCCAGAGGCACACACATACTATCACACACACGCACAGAGGAAGCAGGGACACACCGAGGAGGAGAGAGGGGATGCCCCCTGAACATGCAAGGTTTAAGCCTCAATGCAAGTGTTAGAAGAAAAGAAGAAAGGAAACCATGCATGAGCTAACAATTTTTTAAAAAGGAAGAGAGAAAGAGACCAACCCAAGGAGAGATACCTGGAGGGAGTGCTAGGCCTGATGTGTTTTTCACTGTCTTCACAGGAATTATTTTAACAGCAGAAATAGAGCGTGCACGTAAAGGGCCGGCAGTGGCTGAAAACACAAAAGGGTAAATGGTGCTTCTAGAAAGAATGTTTGGGAAACACTCCGACAGGGGAGGAACTGAGCCAGGACAATAGGAGGAAGTTGCCTATACAAAAAGAACAATACAAAGGGCAGGAGATACACTAATTAAAAATAACCTGCTTTCTCTCTTCAGAGTTCTGGGCCAAGACAGCAGAAGCCTTCCCCTAACCATCACCCAGATGCGGTTGGTCAGTGTTTCCCAGTGCCTCCTGCCACACGTGGAGTTTGCCAAGGCTCTGGACAAGGAGATGTACAGAGACACAGATGGCCTGGCAAACAGAGGAAGGGAGCGTAAGCAAGGCCCAAGTGGCCCCTTGGGAGAACACTGGCTCGTCTTCTGTGCCATGAAGGCTCTGAGGAACTAGCCATGGCCCAAAGGCTCCCCACGAGTGTAGGAAGGAAGGGAACCAGTTCACGAGTTGCCTGGTTCCTTCAGCCTTCATAGCTACTTCCCCCAACTCATAACTTCCGGGGTCCTGGGTCTGCTCTGACAATCATCATCCTCTGGCCTCAAGCAAATCAGAACCCCCATCTGTCGGGAAGCAGATGGTCTTGCTTCAACCCACCGTGTCCTGGGAAAGAGGTGCCAAGTGTCTGAGTGCATGCTTAAGACTCTGGGCAGCAACCCAATGTGCAACCCCAAATCCTGCCACCCAGATGGGCTAAGGGGCAGAGCAGGGATCACTGCCTGGGATGTGAGGAAAGCAGTGGCCAAGATGCTCGTGTGCATCCATCGACCAGGCCCTGAGCTCTCTGCTTGCCCAGACTCCAAGCCTCTTGTGAGGCCTCCCTTGACCTCTCTCTTTAATGGCAGAAGGCAAGAAAGATGGGGGCTCTTGTGCTATGGTGCCAAAGTCACTTCAATGACTGATACCCAGAGGCCTCAGGGGCCCAGAGCCACAGGATAACAAGGAGGCAGGGCTGCTAGGAAATAAGACTATCACTGTTGAATCAGCATCATGCTGGTGAGACTGTCAAGGTGACTAAAGGCATGGTGAGAGGCACCTCAAGGGTGGACAGTGCCCCTCCCACCCTGTCACTGCTGCTTCATAAGGCACATGGCAGTCATATGGTGTCCAGCCATCAACAACTAAGTTAAAAATGACAATTCTGGCTGGGCATGGTGGCATACCCCTGTAATCCCAACGCTTGGGAGCCTGAGGCAGGAGTATTGACATGAGTTCAGGGTCAGCCTGGTCTATGGAGTGAGTTCCAGGCCAGACTGGGCTACACAGCAAGATCCTGTCTTAAAGAAATAAAAAATTAAAAAACCCTGAAAGGACAATTCTCCACATATTAAGATAAAAACAAACTTTCACAGGAATCGTATTGACTGTACCTCACAAGCACCTAATCTTTGTCACTTTTTTCACAGTAATGAGCAAGAGGCTCAGCCAACCACTCAAGGTCACTTCTTTCTCAAGTGCAGAGGCTGAAGGTGGAGCTCAGTTATCCTAGCTTCTGGCTGAGTGACCCCCACAGGCCACCCTGATGACCTTCAGGTTACACCTGCATCCTTGTTTTTCACCAAAGGTGAGTCTTACTAAGTAGAGGGTGGAGCCCACCTCTACCTGCCACCCTCTTCCCACCTCTTTACGTCTGTGGAAATGAATTCACAGAGACAGAGCTCCCCATGCTTCTCATTAGATGCTGAAACAGTCCCCTGATGCCACTCCACAGGCACTGCCCCTTGATGTTCCCTCTCAGTGCAACTTGGCCAAGATTGTCCAAGACCCTCCAACAACATAGTCCCCACCCTGAGTAAAGAAGGGTGGCCAGACAGGGAAGTGGGGATCTCATACTCTCAAAGACGAAAGGCCTCCCAAGGTCTGAGTTTGGGAGGGGCAGAATGAACTGAACCGTATCACGTTACTCCAGTTTGCGTGCCCCATAACCCCAAACTGCAAAAGTGACACCAGTCAAGGTGAAAGTCTCCTGGGCCAACAGGCCCTCAAAGGTCCTCTTATCTATCATTCAGTTTACATTTATATCTCTTGTCTTAAATTTTTAAAAAATTTGAAAATATGCTGTAGTTGGGGATGATGTAGCTCAGTGGTAGAGTACTTGCCTATAATATGTGCAAAGCCTTGGTTCATTCTCCAGCATGGAAAAAAAATGAAAATCTGAGAGGATATGCATAAAACTAAGGCCACTGAAGTTATTTCTTCTAACGATCTGGGCTTTTGCCTCACAGGGCTGCAAATATGTCTCTGTTTATTATAAGCAAAGGTGAAATGCTGGATAAGGGAGATTCAGGCTGATGAGCATCATATGCCCCAGGCATGACACATGCCTCAGTCCATGTATTTGACCCATTATCACAGTGTCCTTGTGAGCTAGGGACAGCTTTCAGTACCTCATCTCACAGTGGAAAAATGGCAGCCTCAGACCCATGAGAAACAAGAACATGGCCCAGCTCTCAGCAAGCCATCATGGGGACCAGGTCTCTAGTTCACAGTCTGGTTAGCCCAACAATGTTCTCCCTAGGCAGGTGGTGGGGGCACAGCTGAACCTGTATTGCACCTTCTGGACATGCCTTCCAATACCAAGCCAGGCTTCTTTGCAAAACCCTTACCTTCAGCCAGGTATGGTAGTTGCATGCCTGTATCCCCAGTACTCAGGAAGGAGGCAGAGGCAAGAAGACAGCTGCAAGTTGAGGCCAGCCCGGCCTACATAGTGCATTCTAGGCCAGCCGGGGCTACAAAGCAAGACCCCATCTTTAAAAAAAAAAAAAAGAAAGTCTTACCTTTGTCTTGCCCATTGCTGCCAGGTGCCAAGCCATTCACAACAGCTTTGGAAGTACCAACATCACATTCTGTAAAAAAGAATAAGAGCGTGAGGATCGTGATCATGCCTACCCAACATCCACTGAGGCCCAGGTGGCGCAAAGGCTGGGGACAGAGTACAGCGACAGCAGAGGCGTCCTTCCCATATAGTCCTCTCAGAGGCTTCATGCACCCCCTACAGCCACCACCCCATCAGCTTTCTCAGGCCTGGACCAGGCCCCCTGTGGCATCATGGTAGAGTTCTGAAAATACCATGTACAGTGAACTGGGCAGAATGCAAAAGCTACTTGGGGAGGGGAAGAGGGTTTGGGGGTGATGTAAATTCTCTTGTGTTCCTGGTATGCTTTCCTTTCTGACATTTAAAAAAAAAATCTGCCTAACTCAAATGGCACCACATGTCTAATTTGTCAAAGTCATGCTGTCCTTTCCACAAAGTATCTTTCAGGACCAGATGCTACTGTCCTAGGGGTGGCATGGCCTGACCACCCCTCCTGCTTCCTTTCTGTCCCCTCTCTACTCCAAGCCTTGTCTGTATCCTCAGAGCATCTTCCAGATTCTGACTTAACCCAGCCCTCCCTGAGCTAAAAGCCCCAGGAGGCAAGACAGATGGAAACAGAACAGGATTCTACAGTGTGATTCTCTATGCTCTTTTCCTTTAAATGTATATTTCACCTCAGATCTGAAAATAAAGAGATTTAGTCTGGGAATTCAATCATGTAGAATATGATTTTCATGGAGAAAAAATGTATTTTAAGTACCCAAAAGCATAGAAATGGTTGCGGAGAATATAATTTTTTATAAGCAGAATGACTCACATCTTGGCTTGTTGTTTTTGTTAGGTGCTGTCAAGTCAGGTCCAACACATAGCGACCCTATACACAATAGAATGAAATACTACCCAACACTGTGCCATGCAAAAATCTTTTTGTTTGAGCCTACTATAGCAGCTACTGTGTTTCTTCTCATTTTGACGAATGCTGTACCAGCAAAAGGAGGTCCCTGGGGCTTTAATCCATTCTCATGATTAAGGTTGACTCTACTTAGAGGAGGTAACTCTTCCCCAGTCATATTTTGAATACCTTCCAGCCTGGGGGGCTCATTTTCTGGCACTATATTTCACAGTGCTTCTCTGCTGTTGATAGGGTTTTCAGTGGCTAATTGTTTTAGGAGGGGATTGCCAAGTCCTTCTTCCTAGAGTGTCTTAGTCTGGAACTTCAGCTGAAACCTGTCCACTATGGATGGCCCTGTGGGTATCTGACATACCTGTGGCACAGCTTTCAGCATCACAACAACATGCAAACCCCCACAGCATGACAAGCTGATAGACACATAGGGGTATCTTGGCTTATGTGGTTATATATAAATTAACAAACTGACCAACCAGCCAGACATGGTGACACATGCCTGTAATAGCAGTATTCAGGAGATAGAGACAGGAGGATCACAAGTTTGAGTCCATCCTAGGCTACATAGCTTGACCCTGTCTCAAAAGCAAACAACAATAACAACAAAACAAAAACACAAAAAACAACCAACCAAACAAACAAGCTAACTAAGCAAGCCACAAGCCCCAGGGGCCACCATCTATACAAGGAACAGAGCCTGAGCAACTCACCCTGGATTCAAGGCTCTTTAACTACCAGTCCTTGTCCTTTCTAGCTGCATTTCCTTCTCCCTGCCTGCCATGTTGGTCTCCTCTAGGAGGCTCTCAGCCAGGAATATCTCTTGCCCTATTCTAACCTTGGGGAACTCTTCTGCATCCTTGGGGCTCACCTTGACTGTTACCTCTTCTGTGTTGGCTGATACTTTCCAGCCAAGCTGAGTTCTGTTCAGCTGCCAACACCTCTGAGACTCTCTGTGCCCACCAGCATCCCCACCCAGTTCTCCATCCATGGCTTTTGGGAACTTCAGGATAAGCCAGGGAAGACAGGAGTGCAGGCTAACTCTATTATTCTGGGACACATGGTCAGTGTTCTTGGAGGGACCAACAGCAAAAAAAAAAAAAAAAAAAAAAAAAAAAAAAAAAAAAAAAAAAAAAAAAAAAAAAAAAAAAAAAAAAAAAAAAAAAAAAAAAAAAAAAAAAAAAAAAAAAAAAAAAAAAAAAGCCAACCAAACTACAAATATAATCTTCACTATAGTTCTTTAAACACCTATTTACCTGGACCTGCAGATCCATGCTCTGCACTCCATAATTAGCATCTCATTATATCCTTTTAGACCCAACCCTTTAGAGCTGGGAGTTAGAACTACTATTCTTCACCAGAGGGAACATACAGGAACAAAATTAACTATATTTGTGGAACAAGATGATGGAAAAGCTCCATATCAGAAGTCAGAACAAGAGTAGGTGCTGACTGTGGATCAGACCATCAATGGCTCATATGCAGATTCAAACTAAAATGGAAGAAAATTAGAATAAGTGCATGAGAGCCAAGGTATGACCTAGAGTATTTCCCACCTGAGTTCAGAGACCATCTCCAGAACAAGACTTGATACATTAGACACTAATGATCAAAGACCAGACAAGTTGTGGTATGACATCAAAGACATTCATGAAGAAAGCAAAAGGTTATTAAAAATACAGGAAAAAAAGAAAAGACCAAATTCCATGTCAAAAGAGACTCTGAAACGTGCCCTTGAACATCTAGAAGCTAAAGTAACAGGAAGACATGATGAAGTTAAAGACCTAAACACAAGATTTCATAGGGCGGTTCTAGAAGACAAAATCAAATATAATGATATGCAAAGAGCTGGAGAAAAAAAAAACCAAAAGGAAAACATACTCTGTATTTCTCAGGATTAAAGAATAGAAGAAAAAAACTCAAGCCTCGAGTGGCAATAGTGAAGGAGTCTACAGGGAAAATATTGAACAATGCAGGACATTGTTCAGAAGATGGAAGGAATACACAAGAGTCATTATACCAAAAAGAACTGATGAATAGCCAACCATTTCAAAAGGTTACATACAGTACTAAAAGAAGAATCAATGGTACTAAAGGAAGAAGTGGAAGCTGCCTTGAAGGAATTGCCAAAACACAAGGCTCCAGAAACTGATGGAATACCAACTGAGATGTTTCAACGAACAGTTGCAGCACTGGAGGTGCTCACTTGTTTATGCCAAGTGATTTGGAAAACAGCTCCCTGGCCAACTGTCTGGAAGAGATCTATGTTTGTGCCTATTCCCAAGAAAGGGGATCCAACCAAATGTGGAAATTATTGAAAATTTTGTTAATATCATATGCAAGTAAAATTTCCTAAAGATCAATCAAAAGCTACTCCAGCAGTATTTTAACAGGGAACTACTAGACAGTGAAGCCGCATTCAGAAGAGGACGTGGAACCAGGGACATCATTGTTTATGTCTGATGGATATTGGCCAAAAGCACACAATACCAGAAAGATATCTATGTTTTATTGATTATGCAAAAGCATTTGACTGTGTGGATCACAATAACTATGGACAGCATTGCAAAGAATGGGAATACCAGAACACTTAATCATACTCATGAGGACTGGGTACACGGACCAGGAAGCAGTCAAACAGAATAAGGAAACACTGCTTGGTTTAAAGTGAAGAAAAGTGTCTGTCAGGGATATATCCCTTTCACCATACCTCTTCAATCTCTATGCTGAGCAAATAATCTGAGAAGTTGGACTTTGTAAGGAACATGGCATCAGAACTGGAGGAAGACTCATTAACAACCTATGTTATGCAGATGACACAATTCTACCTGCTGAAAGTAAGGAAGATTTGAAACTTTTACTGATGAAGATCAAAGAACACAGCCTTCAGTACTGACTGTGCCTCAACATCAACAGAGCAAAATCCTTACAACTGGGTTGGTAAGCAACTTCATGATAAATGGAGAAAAGATTGAGGTCCAAGATTTTGCTTAACTTGGTTCTACAATCAATACCCATGGAAGCAGCAGTAAAGAAATCAAAAGGTGCATTGCACTGGGAAAAGCTGTTGCAAAAGACCTCTTCAAGGTGCTGAAAAGTAAAGATGTCCCATTAAAGATGAAGGTGTGCCGGACTCATACCATGGTATTTTCAGTTACATCATATGGTTGTGAAAGGTGGCTGTTACATAAGGCAGACAGGAGAACTGATCCTTCTGAATTATGGTGCTGGAGACAAATACGGACTGCCAATGAACCAACAGATCCGTTCCAGAAGGGCAACTAGAGTGGTCCCTGAAAACAAGAACAATTGGACTGCATCTGACATATTTTGGACATGTTGTCAAGAGGAACCAATCCCTAGAGAAGGACATCATGTTTGGAAGCATGGTGGGTCAACGAAAAAAAGGAAGATCCTCACCTACATGGACTGACACAGTGTCTGCAACAATGAGCTTAAACATAAAAAATATTGCATGCCTGGCACAATTCTGGGGAGTGTTTCATTCTGTGGTACATAGGGTGGCTGTGAGTTGACCCAACTTGATGGCACCTAACAACAGCAACATTCTCTAGATAAGATAACTGGATTTAGAGAGGATGCCAGGCCCACCTAAGATCATTAAGCTGGGATTTCACCTGCCTGGTTAACAGCTCATCTTATTCTCAACTGAGATAAACATTTTGATTTCCTGATTTGTGATATATTCTATTTCCCCAAATGCTGTGTGTGAAGCCCTCACTCACAATCAGCCTCCCAAAAGGCTAGATACCTGGTATAAACCTCATGGACAGTCCAGCCTGGCCGCTGCCTGCACGTCACCTGAGCAGGGCTTCTGCCCCTACTCACCTGGAGGTCTGCCCTCCCTCATGCTGGCCCCACAGGCTGTGTCCTACTTGTCTCCCAGTCCACTTGCAGATGAAAGATTATTCTCCTGAAGGCCATGTCTCCCTTGAACTGTCACTTCTGGGATGGGTGGAAGGAGAGTACTGGCCAGAATGATGTAGGATAGAAAGACAGGAAAAATTGGAGGGACATGAGAAGGAAAGAGCCCTCACCCCGTGATCTGGTTTAAATCTCACCAGCCAGACATCAAGGACACTGACACAATCACTAAGAAGATGCTGTGAAAACTGCCTGCATGACGGGAAATATTTTAAATGAAAGATGTTAAAATAGCTATAATTGGAGTTAAAATGTATGTGACCTTTGAGTTTAACCTTGCTTTCCTCTCTGTAATCCTGTGCTTCTCTGAGAACCTCACAAATGGGATTATGGGTCATGTTTGCAGTCAAGACATGCCCAGGTCTATAATCTGATCCAGTGCACCTCCGGGACCACTTTATGATCTCATTTTAATAAAGGAAGTTCCTCCAATAGAAAAACCTACACAATGGAACTTCTTCTTCCGATCTTGTTGGTACCTCCCTAATCCATGCCAATGGCCTTTTTGGGTGGAGCTTGAGGCTCTGTTTCTGAATAGAAGTCCCAAGGAAGGGAAATCCCCAGGGCAGATAGTAATGTTGGGGTACACAGCACCCCTAACCATAGGTGACAAGAAAACTAGAAATCTAAATGAAAGAAACATTACATGTTCCATCACCCCATCCTCCGATCTTTAATTATCCCTTCCCTGCCCTGGTGCCCCTTGATCATATATCCTTTTGGCACTGCTGGCACTTGCATGGAGCTGCCTATGAGCTATCACCAGGCCCAGGCCCATGTTTCTCCTGTCCGTTTTTTGTTGTTGTTGTTTTGTTTTTTTTTAATTAAACATAACAACCAAACTGGAAGAAATCTCAAGAAAGTGTTTAGAAATCAGTAAGTCCAAGATCTCAAACTCAAGCCTTCAGAACAGTATGTTGGTATCAAACAGCCTGTGTCTAACTCCACTCTACCACCCACCAGTTGAGAGATCCCAAGTGGGTAATGAACCCCTTGGGGCTCAGTTACCCTGCTCCTACAAGGGAAGGAGTAAACCAGGCCCATCTGTGGGGGCTCCCAGGAAAATGAAACAAGATCATGCAGGTGAAGCACTTCCCCTACCAACTGGCAGCCCAGGCCAAGGTGAAATAAAAAGCCCATCATTTTCATGCTGCTCTTTCTACTCAAGATGCAAACCAATGCTTTTCATGTAGAAACCGCCTTCCCAGGGATCACTTTTAATGGTGGCCTAATACTCCATCAAGTAAACACACACAGTGTACTTACACACTCCCTAGTTCATGGGGGTCATGTTTTTGTTTCCTTCCAATTAAGATAGAAAATTCCCACAACTGCGATTATCAGGTCAAAGGGCCCAGGGTTTTGGAAGCCTCCTAGGCAACGCCTCCTCCCAGCACCTGCCTGAGGAAAATTCTGGGAGACAGTCCCCTGGGCATTACCCCACCCTCACCCTCTTTCCAGGCCCTCCCTTCCTCGTCCTTCTCCCCTTATAATTGACAGGAGCATCAATGCTGGCCTAGGCTAAACCTGATACTGGAAAAGCAAGGAACTGTGGGCTATAGAGCAAAAGTTAAAAAAAAAAAAAAGCCTCAGCCTATTTCATTTTACTTTTGCTGAGCAGCAGAACTCAGGGCCTAGAACATGCTTGGCAAGTGCTATACCACTAAGCTGCATCCCCAACCCCTTTTTAAAAATATTTTTATTTTGAGACAGAGTCCCACTAAATTGCACAGGCTGTCTCTGGCCTGGAACTTTCAATCATCCTGCCTCAGCCTCCGAATCACTGGGATTATAGGCATACGTAAGAACCCAGTTTCTAGCCTATTTTAAATGACAACAAAAGCCAAAGGGCAACCAAGCCACAAAAATTGAGTTAAAAAGCAGTACCCGAGTCCACTTGGAGGAGAAAAGGTGCATAGCCTCTTCATACACAGCAAACACACTCAAGAATTGAGGACTAGTCAAATCCCTCTCTTTACAAGGAGGAACTCTGGGCTGACAACACCAAAAACTCACAGGTACGGTGCCTCATACTTAAGAGCGTTGCCTCACTCAGTCCTTACAAAATTCCAAGAGTGGTGCTTTCACTATGTCCATTTTACAGAAAGAAAAGCAAAGAAGCATTTCCCACAGGCCCATGCCATGCAGCACATGATGCGGGTGGGGTACAGCCCTGAGCTGTTGTACCCCTTAGCCCTCCCAGTCCTAAGCACACTAGGTTCTGAGCAGCTTAGGGGCTGGCTAAACGGGTTCTGTACATAAGCAAATGGAAAAAGCTTGCTTTAATCCACAGAGGTCTCTGATAATACCCTAGAAATGATGTAGGATTAACAGACCCCTGGATGAGATAACCACATGGTCACCTTCCCATCCCCACCCACCCAGCCTGCAGGTCCTATGAGCCTCCAGGGCATGAGCAGGAGCCAAGGTGGGCCTTAATCTCCAGAGGGAAACTTCTCCAGGATGGAACACTGACAATTCTTAGCTGCACAATGAGCAGGGATCTGTTCCCTTCTCCAGATTTCCCCTTCTAGCCCAAGACTAAAAATTCTCAAAACTAGTCATAAACAAGTAATTCTACCAACCCAGATGGAGGAAGTGTTACATCATTTCTCACCCTGGGGCAATTATGGTCAATTTGTGTACTTCGTAGCAGTCACTTGGATTAAGAAATGCCACTGGAGTATATACATATGACAAAATTTATCCAATGGTATATACTTAAAATATCTGCAGTTTATTGTGTGCCAATTATACCTCACTAAAAGGAAAGTGGGTTATTATAAGGATTACAACATAGGGCATACAAAGTGTAAAATACACTTCTTGACAGACAGTTGTTGTTGTTGCTGTTGTTGTTAGGTGCCATCAAGTCAGTGCTGTAGAGTTGGTGCTGTCGAGTCAGGTCCAACTCATAGTGACCCTATATACAACAGATGAAACACTATCTGACATTGTACCATGCCCGGCACTATTTTCTGTGCTTCTCTGCTATTAGGGTTTTCGATGGCTGATTGTTTTTTGGGAGTAGGTTGCCGGGTCCTTCTCCCAAGCCTACAGCACCTGGTATTCCCAGGTGGTCTCCCATCCAAAGATTAACCAGGTCTGACCCTGCTGAGCTTCCAAGATCTGATGGGTCAGATGCCACAGTGGTATGGCTGCAAGCTGACAGACAGTAAGGGCTTAAGAAATCATTAACAATGTAGGTGATGATAGTGATTAAGACAAAGCTTTAGCTCTCACTCAAGTTTTAAGAAATGAACAATAAAATGCTGCTGGAGATCAAAAAGCATGTGGGAAATCTGGGTACATGGCCCAATTTTGTAGACTTGTCAAAAAGGCAGGATTTAAAACGACTTACCAGAGCTCATGGTGGTGGCAGGGTAAGTCTTCTGCAACAGGGACTCTGGGCTGCTCTGCAGAAAAACAAACACCACACAATGGAATGGATGAACAGCAGGTTCAAGATAAATCCCAATGGTTAGCAATAAAATGCAAACACTGTAACCCTTGATAAAGCAGAGCTGAACTGGGAGCCGCTTGGCCAGGCTTCTGGTTCATGGTCAGCTGGCTACGGACTTTCAGGACCTTGGGCATATCACATAAGCTTCTTGCCTCAGTTTTGTCACCCATATTGGGTTTAGATGCCATCCCAGATCTCTTCCAGCTCTAAATCTATTAAAACCCTCAGATTACATGAATGCACGTTGTTCAACAAGAGTATAAAGAGAAAAAACACATTTTAGGAGAAAGGTGAAAATCACAGTATAGCCAGACATGGTGGGGCACACCTATAATCCCAGCAACTCAGGAGGCGGAGACAAGAGGACTACAAATTCAAGGCGAGAGTCAGCCTGAGTAACTTTGCAAGACCCTGACTCAAAGTTTTTAAAAAATAAACAATGGGCTAGGGGTACAGCCCAGTGATAGAGCACTTACAAAATATGTGTGCAGCCTTGAGTTCAAACCCTAAGTACCACAAAAAAAAGGTTATAAAAACACAATAAAAACTGATGAGAGGTTAATAAATAATGAATGCTTACATATAGCTTACTATGCATGAGGAGATGTTCGAAATGCTTTAAGTATGTTGATTCGCTTGATTCTCACAACATCTCTATGAGGTAAGCACAACTGTAGTATTAGTTCACACAGATGAGGAAACCGAGGCACAGAGAGATGAAGCACCTTGCTTGTCCATGTTGAGGAGTTGATTCTGGAACCCACACAGCCTGACTTACTAGCCAATCTCCTAGGCACTGTGCTCCCCCACCTGGAGGTGGGAACTATGAGGGATGTTCAAATGGATAACCCTCTGATTTAGTAGGGTTTCAAACTAAAGAAAGTTTATGGTGTACTGACAACACCCTAATATATATCTAGAAGACTTTTTTTTCCAGTACTTGGGGGTTGAACCCAGGACTATGCACATACTTTATAAGTGCTCTACCACTGGGCTGCATCTCCAGCGTATTTTTTATTTTTTATCTTGAGACAAGTTCTTGCCAAGTTACGTTGGCTGCCTCTGGCTTCAAATTTGTGATCATCCTGCTTCAGCATGCACCACTGTGCCTGGCCTCCAGAAGATCTTCTATTGAGTTATCATTTGCCTACAAAAAAAATGTACCATTTGAGGGGCATGGGGGCACACACCTGTGACCCCAGCTACTCTGGAGGCTCAGGCAGAATGATCCTAAGTTCCAGGCTGGCAAGGCAATTTAAAGAAACCTTATCTCAAAATATAAATTTAAAAATAAAATTTCTTTTAAGGAGCTGGGGATGCAGCTCAATGTTGGAGTAGTTGCCTCGCATGCTTAAGCCTTGGGTCTCATCCCCAACACTGAAAAAAAAATGTAGCCATTTGGCTTTTTGCTCTGGTTGGCTGGTTTTGGCAGTGCTGGGGATGAACCCAGAGCCTCTTGCACATGGCTCTCTACCACTAAGCTACATCCCCAGCCCAAAATGTACCCATTTCAATTATATAATTTGATGAGTTTTGACAAATATCCTATAATCAACACCACAATCACAACAAACAGCATTTAGATCATCACCAATAAAGTTCTCTTGTTCTTCTCTACAGTCAAGTATACCAACCCAAGCCCCTGGTAACCACTGATCTGCTTTCTATCATTATAGTTTTACCTTTTCTAAGGTGTTATATAACATAATACCTGACTTCAGACTATATTATAGGGCCATAGTAGCAAAAACAGCTTGGTACTAGCATGAAAATAGACAGAAAAATCAATGGAACAGAAAAGAAGACCCAGATATACACCCACATAGATACAGCCATCTAATCTTCAACAAAGGTGCCAAAGACATACACTGTAGAAAAGACAGTCTGTTTAACAAATGATGCTGGGAAAACTGGATATCTATATGTAGAAGAATAGATGCAGATGTATATCTCTTATCCTGTAAAAAAATCAATTTCAAATGGATTGGAGATCTCAATGTAAAACTGGAAACTTTGAAACTATTGGAAGGAAATACAGGGAACACACTCCAACACACTGGTATAGGCAAATACTTTCTTAATAAGACTCCAATAGTCCAGGAAGTAGCGCCAAGAAATGACAAATAGGATTGCATAAAATTAAAAAGATTTTGCACACCTAAAGAAATAATTAATAAAGGGAGATTCCCCCATAAAGGGGGAAAAATTTGCTCCCCACACATCTGACAGAGGGTTAATATCTAGGACACATAAATAACTCAATAAATTAATTACCAAAGTAAGAATCCAATAAATAAGTATGCAAAGTAACTGAAAAGATAGCTTTCAAAAGAAGAAATTTAAAGGGCTAGTAAACACATGAAAAAAAAATGTTCAATAACTTTAGCCATCAGAGAAATGCAAATCAAAACTACAGAGATACCATCTTACCCCAGTCATAATAGCTAGTATAAACCAAACAACAACAAATGCTGGCAAGGATACAGAGAAAAAGGAACGCTTTTTCACTGCTGGTAGGACTGTAAATTAGTATAGCCACTATCGAAATAAGTTTGGAGGGTCCTCACAAAACTAAAAATAGACTTACCATATGATCCAGCTATCCCATTCCTAGGTATATACCCAAAGGAAGACAAATCATCATACCACAGGGGATACCTGCACTCCCATGCTTACTCCAGCACTCTTCACAATTGCAAGGATATGGAATCAGCTCAGATGTTCATCAACAGATGATTGGACTTTTAAAATGTGGTATATATACACAAAGGAATATTGCTCAACAGTAAAGAAGAATGAAATTACATCATTTGCAGCAAAAATGGACAGAACTGGAGATCATCATTTTAAGCAAAATAACCTAGACTCAAAAAGAGAAATACACCATGTTCTCACTCATATGCAGGATATATGAATGAATATGTGTGTGTGTGTGTGTGTGTGTGTGTGTGTGTGTGTGTGTGTGTGTGTGTGTATGAGGAAGAAGGGAGCCAGTGGGAGGGAGCCAGTGGTAAGGAGGAGCAACATATGGAGGTAAGGAAGGAGAAAACAAGTACAACTTGGGCTCTATATTGCTCTGCAGAAAAGCAAACACTACACAATGGAAATCACATAATGAATTTCACTATAGAAAAATCATACTATACTCCATAAATATGTACAATCATCACTACATGTAAATCAATTTTTTTGTTCTTCTTTTTGGAAAATGTTTAAGGAGATGGAAATGTCAACAATCCTGATTTGATAATTGCACAGTGTATATATGACCTGAATTACCACTCTGTACCCCATAAGCGGGCTGGCATTTAGCTCAGTTGGTAGAGCGCTGTGCTGCAGTCTCTGAGGTCCTGAGTTCAATTCCTAGCATCGCAAAAGTGGGAGAAGGGCCTGGCAATCCACTCCTAAGGCAATTCTGAACAGTCAGCCATTGAAAACCCTATGAGGGTCACTATGAGTCGGATACTGACTCGACGGCACCTAACAACAACAACAACAACAACAACAACAACCCCATAAACCCCAAAACACTTTTAAAGTATTTCATATAAATGCTATCATATATATGCAATCTTTTGTGCCTGGCTTCCCTCATTTAGCACAACACTTTTGGCTTGGTTTTTTTTTGTTTTGTTTTTGTTTTTTGCGGTACTGGGTGTTGAACCCAGGGCCTCGTGCCTGCGTGCTCTGCAAATCCTGGACCACTGAGCTGCACCCCCAGCCTTTTTTTTTTTTTTTTTTTTTTTTTACTTTTTGAGACAGGATCTCGCTAAATTATGCAGACTGCCTCTGGTCTTGAACTTGCGATCCTCCCGTCTCCGCCTCCTGAGCCTCCGGAGCCGCTGGGATTACAGGTGTGCACCACACACCCGGCTTTGGTTTGGTTTTTGAGACAGGGTCTTTTTATGTAGCCCAGGCTGGCCTGGAACTTGTGATCCTCCTGTCTCAGCCTCCTGAGTGCTGGAATTATAGGCACGTCCCCAGGCCTAGCTAGAGCAACACTTTGAAAGCCAAGTAGTTATACATATGTACATCCACTTCTGGACTCTATTCTGTTGCACTGAGCCGTCTTTATCCAGAAGCTCACTGACTTCATTACTGCAGCTTTAAAGAATCTTGAAATCAGGTGATATGAGTCTTTCAAGTTCAGTCTTATCCAAAATCATTTTGGCTATTTCAGATCTTTTGCATTTTTATGTGAAGTTTAAAATTTTCTTATCAGTGTTCTACCAAAAATTTTGGATTGGGATTTTGTCAGCTGAACAGAACAATCTGAGCAAAACCAACATTTTAACATTATTAAGTCTTCCAATTCATGAGTATGGCCTATCTCTCCCTTTATCCAGGTCTTCTTTAGCTTCTCTCGCCAATTTCTATAGGCTTCAAAGTATAGGTCTTGTACTTACTTTGAGTAGTCTTATTGAATATATCTTTATGTCACACAGTCAGAAAAGCAAGTCCTCAGGATATGCAGAACCTTCATATGTAAAGTGGAAATCCAAAGACTAGCAGCAATGGCATTAGCTCAGAACTTATTAAAAACGCTGAAACCAGACTCCATCCTACCTTGGCTGAATCAGAATCTGCATTTTTAACAAGATCCCATGTCGTCCCTTTCAACTTGAGTGTGTGTAGGGCAATGATGTAGAGGAAATCTCTGTTTCATGAATTCTGTAATAGGAATGTCAGATAGGGCACAAGACCCTGTGCAAGGATACATGCTTTAGTTTCCCTTTTTAACAAGCTGAAGTTGAGCACTGGTTAACTTTCTCAGTTGCTTTGCTGACTGTCCTTGGAACTGACAAAGTACAATGGTGAGGGCGAAAAGAAAATTATTCTAAGGCCTCCCTTACAGCCCAAATCAGCAGTAAATTGGCCTCTGTCACTGTCAAATATACCTGTGATTACCCATGGCCTTCAACGCTCCCCTTGGATTCCTCTCTAATCTGTGAGAACATTTGTTCTTTCAGTCCAGGAACACATGACCTGCTGTGCCCTGTATGCCTTGTGGTTTCCAGTCCTAGTGTTACCATGCCTCCAGCTGCCTCCCAGGGCCAAAAGGGCTGTTGTGACATCATCAGCGAATGTTTTCTATACATAATTTTCATGATCATTTTTCTATGTAAGGTCCTGTATACTCAATTTTTAAAGCACAGTTGAAGAAATCTTTGATTTAACTGTGAAGGTTTCTTAGAGAAACTATTTCTACTCCTTTGCAGTTCTTTCTAACCTTTAGGCACATAAAGAGCATGTAAATAGTTGTAAGCACATGTGGACAGTTTTGTGACTTCACTTTTTTTTCTTTCTTTCTTTTTTTCTTTGGTGGTACTGAGGGTTGAACCCAGAGCTTCACGCTTGCATGCTTTGCAAGTGCT
This sequence comes from Pedetes capensis, assembly GCA_007922755.1. Lineage (NCBI taxonomy): Eukaryota > Metazoa > Chordata > Mammalia > Rodentia > Pedetidae > Pedetes > Pedetes capensis. The sequence continues at coordinate 206,724 of VMDO01000476.1, forward strand.
GGACCACTAAGCTGCACCCTCAGCCCATTTTTTCACTTTTTGAGACAGGGTCTTGCTAAGTTACACAGACTGCCTCTAGTCTTGAACTTGTGATCCTCCTGCCTCCGCCTCCAGAGCCGCTGGGATTACAGGCATGCGCCACTGCGCCCGGCATGACTTCACTTTTAAAACAGCCATTTCATGGAACATTTTTCTGGGTTTCTACATCCTCATTGTATCTATCACTTTAATGACTACATACTATTTCGTTGTAATAATGTCCCATAGTCCCTTTACCAATTCCTTCTGCATAGTTTAGTTGGTTGTTGTGGTTGTTGGGTGCCGTCGGGTCAGGTCTGACTCATAGTGATCCTCATAGGGTTTCCAGCGCCTGATTATTTCAGGATTGTTCTCACAAGTGGACTGCCACATCCTTCTCCCATTTTTGTCATGCTGGGGATTGAACCCAGGTCCTCAGAAAATATGGAGCAGCACTCTACCAACTGAGCTAAACCCCAGCCCTTACTTCTCAATATAGGAACTACTAACATCTAAGTCTCATCCCATGCTTGCTTGTAAACTGACCTAAAGTAGACACAGTCAAGGATAATGTTAAAAATATTTAACCATCATTTTGCCATAAATCTCCACCATCCTTGGTAGATTCTAAATGTGGTGCTCTCTAGAAGGCCTCTCCCAGTGGCTGGTGCTAACAACTGAAGCAACTGGATGGTGAAAGGATAAAGGAGAATGGATCTATAGTAGTATAAAACTATTTCAATATTTTAAGAAATAGTACGACACTACTAGGTGACTATATATGGTAGATGAGTTCCAGGTCTGCACACAAAGCCTTTTTTAGGTAGTAGTTGCTATTGCATGCTCCCACTGGTGACTGAAATTACAGCAGGTGATGCAAAGAAGCAGGGGGCAGTGTAAAACAAAATTAAAACTGTGACAAAGACAGCAGGGGCAGCTCTACCAAGGATGGTGACTGGTATCCAGGCCTCCCCACTGGTGGCAAAAGCAGTGACATCCTATTCAGATTATTCCAGAGCCTGATCCTGGCTCTGATGCCAGCCACCCCAGCTTCCTTGAATCTTGTCCCAGTTCTGAGTGCAGCTTTCCAGCCTTCCATAATTCCATGAACTACTCAAGATCTTGCCAATAAATCCCTTTCCAGTTAGAGTTCACCAGAAGTGGGTTCTGGTGATGTACGATCCAAGTCCTTTGACCAGCATGAGATGGAAGGGAGGAGTACTGAGGTTTCATTTGAAAATGAGACTCTTCACTCCTCTTTGCTGCCATGACACCAGCCAGATCTGAATCCTGGGTGATGTGGCAATATCTTTGTCTCTGTGGTCTGAAGGGCTTGTAGTCCACACAGCAAGATGTGTCCTGGACATGATTTAGTCTCTGTTGCTTCTGTACAGATAGTACAGACTGCTGCAATCAGATGTAGAACTTAAGTGGTTTTACATACAAACTTCTGACACTTAATATTTATTTTAGAACTAAGCTGTAAAGAGCTTGATCCTGTTGAGTACATGATGGCACCCCTTTGGAATGTCTCCCACAAGTCCCCTCCAAAAGAGCCAGACCCTTTGAGCAAAAGCCAAAAAGAAGAACAATGCCACCTCGTGCCAAAATCAGACAACTGCAAGTGAACATTATTCCCTAGGGGGTTGTAGGAATTTATAGTGTCACATCTTGGGTGGGCCAGCAAGGCCCACGTCTTGGGCTGTCGGGCCCTACCGTACTTGGTCAAAGTATCACAGCAACAACACAGACATTCCACCACAAGAACAAGATGTGAGTAACCCAGAGCTGTTAAGAAAGATGCATCAGCAAAATTAATGGTTCTGCATGGTCCCTCCCTCATTCTATGACTCTATAGTTCTAAGATAAGTTTTGATGACAAAGAATGAATCATTACCAAAAGGCAAAAGTTATACACATGCTTCCAGTTGAAGTAGGATCAAACACCTTAACAGGGGTTGTTTATTAGGGAAGGAAAGAAAGTCCTTGGATGGATGGTTTAGGGATATATAACTAGGGAGAAATTTAATTTATCTGCAGAAATGAACTCAAGGTCTAGCAAAGGTTCTTACAGCAGAAGAAGCCCTTGGCTAACCTCACACTCCAGCTTCTCCTGTGTGTTATGATGTTTGGCCTCCTCAGCTCTTGTCATAAACACTAGACTGTAAATTTCTGGAAGGGAAGGACTATAGTATGTAGTGGTGCTCAGTCATGGACTTTGCTCTTGTCCCTATTCAGCCTTGAGGACCTCCCTTTGGAACCTAACCTTCAAAATAACCAAGGCCTTCCTCAACTCCACAGCAGCTGCCTAAACAGCAGTCAAGTCCCCACTCAGACAAACCTCAGCCATAATCTTTGAAATTCAAGCTGGGACTTGATTTTTATATATTTGCAGCTACTGCCAATGCCTTGAAGAGAATAGCTCACAAAGCCCCAAAAATAAAGCTCAGCCTTATTTCTTTGTGCTTTGCCGATTTACCAGCCAATTTTTCAACAGCTCCTTCTCTACTCAAGCTCTATTAATGTCATTTCTCTTCAAATGCACTCTCTACATTATTGGAGGGTGTGCAAAACGCTCTTCAGAAAGTCAGAAAGAATAAACACTGAGTTGCCGACACTTCCTTTCAGGGGAAGAAACTAGGATAAACCTGACCCTAACATTGACTTTTGGTTTGGAATCTCAAGACATGGCTGGGGGCTCAGAATACAACAAGCTGACAGTTTCTGTGAAAAGACCCACATTTCTAGAGAGGGTGTGATAGAAAAACAACCCAAAGAGCCACCCCCCACTACCCTCATTTCCTCCTGGAGTCCCTCCAGCTCCGTTTCTGCTCTAACCAGTTATCTGAAATGGCCTTCAGAAAGGTTTCCAGTGAATACAGGGCCAAGTCCAACAGTTTCTATATTAGCCAAGCCCTCAGAGGTCTGTCCACTGCATTTAAGACAGTTAACTCCTTCCTCCTCCCCACAGACACTTTCTAGTCTTGACTCCTAAGTGTCACTGTGAGCTAGGCAATGGGGAGCCTCCTTTGAGAATAGGGCTTCTGTAGTTCTCCTAGGGGGAGAAGGACCTGGCAATCCACTCCCAAAACTCAATCTGCCATTGAAAACCCTCTGGACAGCAGAGAAGCACTGACAACAGTGTTTCATCTGTTGTATGTAGGGTCGCTATGAGTCGGATACTGACTCGACGGCACCTAACAACAACAACAAGTTCTCCTAGGAGTTTAAGAGTCAGAGAGTCATGAGCTCATCCTTATTCCTTTCCAACTACATGCTCACTTCCTTGAGGGTTTCATCTGGAGTATTAGAACCAGAAAGCTCCTTGCAGGTTCCCTAAGCCATTTCCATATGTTTCCTACCATGCTGGAAGGAGGTTCCATGCTGAAAGGAGGTGTCCCCTCAAACCACTGGGTGGACATCCACCACCCCACTCTCCACCTTTCACTTCAACCATGGAAACTGTGCTTTTATCCATTTCATACATTTATACCTCCTCAGCTTTCCTTGGATAAATGAGTTCTGTGTCTAAGAAAATAAAAAAGAAAGAAAAGGCAAAAGAGATTCATAAACCAGAAATTTAATCCACCTCATTACTTGGATGCAAAAACTGAGATTCAGGGGTAAAAAAAAAAAAGTCTCCCTTCTACTAACTCCTTCCTGTACCTCTTCTACTGCCTCAGGACAGCCTCTACCTCCAGCTTCTTGGAACCCAACCTGAATTCCAGATGAGAATCAGCCAGCCCTACATTGCCCGCTTTAGGGCCTTTCCATGGCATCCATTTCTCACTGCACAGTGCCAAGTCCAGATAATCAGCTACAAGTTCCAGTGGAGTCAATTACTCATCTCTCTCCACCCTGCCTTCCCTGCCTCTCCTGCTCTCAGATGAAGCCTACCAGAGAGTTCATACCTAGCTGGCAGGGCAGCCTCCTGTTCATTCCTGCACCCTAACATCTAGTATGGAGCTCATGCCAAGCAAGCCCCCAGTGATGTTGGTGAAGGAAAGATCTGTTGCTTCAGAATATCTGAGGGCACCCCTTTATCCTCCTTCCTTGACATTGCCCTCCACTCCCACATTTGATGAACTAACAGCCTACTCTTCCCAATTCTTCCATTTTCATCCTCACATCCACCATTCTGTTCCATCATCTCATTCCTACACCACTAGCACGCCCTAGTAAGCTTCAAAATCACCTGATATCGTATGGACTGCCACATTCTGACTTGAGCAAAAAAGAGTTCTTGGATCAAATTTCAATGGAAAAAAAAAATCCACAGGGTCCCTCTAAAAGGGATTGGATGAGCAACACAGGGCAAAAGGATAAAGAGGCAGGAAAACTGTTGGGAAGGAATATTATATCCAAAACACAATTCAAACAACATTTCTTCAGCATCTACTGTGCACTAGGACAGTGCTTGGCCCAAGGAAAACCAACATGATCAGGGTCAGCTGCTGCATTTGAGACCATCACAATGCTATAGCATTAGAGTTATCCCATTTAAATGAGATATAACTAGATATTCCTTCTGCTAGCAATCTGGAATAAGTGTGACAGGAGGGAAGAAAGAAAGGGAATACATTTTGCATGAGAAAGGATTGAGGTATCATGGTTTGAATCTAAATTTTCTCCAAATGTCATGTGTTTAAGTACTTGGTCCCCAGCTGGTGATTCTGCCCTGGGAAGTTATGGAACTCTGGGAAGCAGGGTCTAGCTTGGTGGAAGGAAGGCACTGGGAGCAGACTTTTGGAGGTTTTTACACAGAGCTTCTCTCTGTGTAAAAACTCTCTCAGCTTCTGATCTGTCATGATGTTAGGTTCTCTGCCAATGGCTTTGCCATGCCTCTATGGTTGGAAATCCTCTAACCATGAGCTCCCAATAAATCTCTGCCCCCATAAGTTTGTTTCAGTCAGTCTCTCTGTCACAGTGACATACCACATGACTAATACACAAAGAATGAATACAGTTTTTCAAATGTTCATGACATATCTTCTAAAATCAGCCCAAATGTGACACTTTTGAAAAACACTGATCTACTTCTGGTTTAAGATGGTGGATTAAAGGCAGCATCCATGTGATGTGGTAAAACAAAGAAGCTAAAATAGGAAGTGATGGGCCCTTTTCCAAAGAAAAAAGGTCTGGAGAAGCACAGAAACCACAAAGGAGAATGTAAGATAGTCCCGGGTGGCAGAACAGAGCTGAGTAGCAAGAGGGACTGAGCAGGACACATCTTCAGCCACAGTTTCCCATGGGGGAGGAGAAACAGAGCCTTCATCCATGGAGGTAAGCCAGACAGCTCTGGCCATCAGACTGGCAGTCCCACAAGATGAGCCCACAGCTCTTGAAGCCCTTGAACCCTTCCAGGGACTTGGTGATACAGTGGCTGTTCCTGACTGGTGGGTTCAACATTGGAGAAGTAACTCTCTTTCCCACGATCCATATCTCAGAGGGCCTGGGACCTGGCATCATTTTAAGAGGGAACCTATTATATGAGACTAAGCTACCCAGGGGGCCTAGAAAACAAAGATTATTACCAGTGGAAAGTCTGGGGTGACATGCCACAGCCCCAGTGTGCTACACAGCTGCAGCAGGCAGTTATAGTGAAGGGAGAGACAGGATGCTGACACACTGAGAGGTTTGGGCTGCATGTGGCTTGGGAAAGCTGCTCAAAAGCAAACCACACCCCATGTGGACAGGAGCTGGCTCCATCTCCTGAAGGGAACTAGAGACACTGTCAACTAAAGTAACTCCATCCTCAATTGACCACCACCTCCACCTAACAGACTCCAATGTTAGAGGCCAAAGAAGGAATCCCTGCAGTACTTTTTCTTCTTCTTTTTCTTTCCTTGTGTGTTTTTTTTTTTTTCTTCTTCTTCCTGTTGTGCTGGGGATTGAACCCAGAACTTTGCCATGGGGTAAGTTCTGTGCCACAGTATAGTGCCTACAACTGTTTTCTTATTTTTGTTTGGAAACAGGATCATATTGAATTGTGCAGGCTGTCTCTAGGCTGGGGCTCAAGATACTCCTGCCTTAGTTCCCAGAGACACTGGAGTTGCAGGGGAACAAGTCAGTGTCTGCCTCTTTTTTTTTTTTTTTTCCCTATTGTCCTTCTTATCATTGTTAATTTTCAAGTCCTCATTTCCCTTTTTCCAATGTGATTTTTATCTTTTTTCTTTAGCTTTTTTAGTCTTTTTCTGCCTGTGTATCTCTCTTTTTTCTATTTATGTACTATGCTTTAAATTTTTTGGGCTTACCACTTCTTATTGCTCTGCTTAGTGTTTACTTAATTGTTTATAGCTTTTTATTGTGCAAGCTTTTTTAATACATTTAGCTCCTTCTTCTCTGTCTTCCTAACATTCATTTCTTTTCTAGGTTTTCATTTTCCTTTCTTTTACTTCACCACTGAGGCATCCTCCTGTCTCTACTTTGCCAATCTCACCTTCTTACTATATTTTGTAACTTCATAGCTTACTCTATATACTATTGCTATTTGTTCTACGGGCATTGGTGGTACACCAGTTGCCTTTAAGTGGTTTTAAATGAATTTCTATATCAAGTTTGGTCAGATTTTTTTTCTTTTTCTTTTGTGGTGATTGGGGGTTGAACTCAGGGCCTCATGCATGCTTTGCAACCACTCTACCACTGAGCTGCACTCAAAGTCCACTTTTTATAAGTAGCTGCTGGCCTTGAACCTGGGATCCTTCTGCCTCCACCTCCTGAGTCACTAGGATTACAGGCAGGAGACACTATGCCCCACTTGGTCAGATATTCTATCTGTTTTAGTGGTTTGTCCCTTTCTGGGAGCAGCACAGGAGATTGTGATCTCAAGAGAAAGCCACTCACTGATGTTGTTGTTGTTGTTAGGTGCCGTCGAGTCAAGTCCAACTCATAGTGACCCTATGTACAGTAGATCGAAACACTTGCAGATTCTGTGCCAGGCAAACCATCTTATTTATGTTTAAGCCCATTGTTGCAGATACTGTGTCAATCCATCTGGTGGAGGGTTTTCCTCTTTTGTGTTGACCTGCCACTCTTCCAAACATGATGTCCTTCTCTAGGGATTGTTCTCTCCTGACTACATGTCCGAAATATGTAAGACGCAGTCTGGCCATTTTTGCTTCCAAGGAGCACTCTGGTTGTACTTCTTCTAGGACAGATTTGTTGGTTCTTTTGGCAGTCCATGGTATATTCAATAGAAGTCTCCAGCACCACAATTCAAAAGCATCAATTCTTTTTCTGTCTCCCTTGTTCAATGTCGAGCTTTCACAACCATATGATGGCACTGAAAATACCATGGCATGAGTCAGACGCACCTTCGTCTTCAATGTGACATCTTTGCTTTTCAATACTCTAAAGAGATCTTTTGCTACTGCTTTTCCTAGAGCAATGCGTCTTTTGATTTCTTGACTGCTGCTTCCACGGGTGTTGATTATAGAGCCAAGCAAAGCAAAATCTTGGACAACCTCAATCTTTTCTCCATTGATTGTGAAGTTGCGTGCTGACCCGGTCGTAAGGATTTTTGTTTTGTTGATGTTTAGTCGTAACCCATATTGAAGGCTATGATCTTTGATCTTCATCAGTAAGTGTTTTAAATCCTCTTCATTTTCAGCAAGCAAAGTGGTGTCATCTGCATAACGCAGGTTGTTAATGGGTCTTCCTCCAATCCTGATGCCACATTCTTCCTCATAAAGTCCAGCTTTTCGGATTATTTTCTCAGCGTGTAAATTGAAGAGATAGGGTGAAAGTATACAGTCCTGACCACACCTTTCTCAACTTTAAACCACTCAGTGTTTCCCTGTTCTATTCGAACAACTGCCTCCTGGTTCATGTACAGATTTCTCATGAGCGCAATTAGGTGTTCTGGTATTCCCATTTTCCGAAGTGTTATCCATAATTTGTTATGATCCACACAATCAAATGCTTTTGCATAGTCAATAAAACATAGATAGACATCTTCCTGATATTCTCTGCTTTCAGCTAATATCCACCTGACATCAGCCATGATGTCCCTAGTTCCCTGCCCTCTTCTGAATCCTGCTTGATTTTCCGGTAATTCCCTGTCTATATACTGCTGCAGTTGCTTCTGAATGATCTTTAGTAGAATTTTGCTGGTGTGTGATATTAATGATATTGTCCAATAGTTTGCACATTCAGTTGGATCCCCTTTTTTGGGAATAGGCACAAATATGGATCTCTTCCAGTCAGTTGACCAAGTAGCTGTTTTCCAAATCTGTTGGCATAAATATGTTAATACCTCCAGTGCTGCATCTGTTTGTTGAAACATCTCTATTGGTATCCCATCAATTCCTGGAGCCTTGTGTTAGCCGGTTGTGGTGGTGCACACCGGTGAACAAGGAGGCTGAGGCAGGAGGATCACGAGTTCGAGGCCAGCTTGGGCAGCACTCACTGGAAGACCCCCCCCCAAATAAAATGAGAAATGGTATCCACCCTGACAGATGCACACATCACAAATGAGAATCACAAGAAACATGAAAAAGCAAGGCCATGCGTCTCCTCCAAAAGACCATGATTCTTTAACCACTGAATCCAAAGATACTGAAACAGTTGAAATGTTAGACAATGAATTTAGAAGTCTACTTGTAAAAATTATCAATGACTTCAAAGAGGACACAAACAAGCAAATGAACAAAGTAAAGAAATTAATAAAAGACCTAGTTCAGAAAGTCATCAATGTAGAAGAAAAAGTCAGCAAAATGGATGAGAAAATCAGCAAAGAAATTGATAGTTTGAAGACAAACACACAAACAGAAATGTTGGAAATGAATTCAGTAAATCAAATAAAAGCACAGTAGAAAGTATCACCAGAATACTACATGAAGCAGAAGATAGACTATTAGGGGTGGAAGACAAAGTTGACATCCAACAACAAGAAGGATTTAGAACACCAAAAAGACACCAAAAAAGAAATTCCCCATAATACATATTAATAAAAATGTCAAGATTACAGAACATACAAACAATATTAAATGCTGTTAAGAGAAAAATATCAACTCACTTACAAAGGAAAACTTGTCAGAATTACATCAGACCTCTCAGCACACACTTTAAAATCTATGAAAAAAGTAGAATTATATATTTCAAATGCTGAAAGTAGATAATTGCCAACCAAGATTATTATAGTCATCAAAGTACTCACTTAAAATTGATGGAGAAATAAAGATATTCCAAGATAAGCACACACTAAAGCAATACATGACCACCAAGTTAGCACTGCAGAAGATACTTAAAAGAATCCTACACACACAGGAGGAACAAAAATAATCTCCACCACTAGAGTACAGGAAAGAATAAACTTCATGGGATGAATAAACTAAAGAGAACCAGGAAAGAATCAATCATGTCTAACTTTACAACCCAGCAAACACTGAATATAAATAAGGGAAAAAGAAAAGAATGAATAGTATAAGAGCCAACCAGGAAAACACCCAACACAATTATAAGAGCCAGCAAACCCCTCTCAATAATAACTCTAAATACAAATGGTCTTAACTTTCAATTTAAAAGACATGGATTAGCAGACTAGGTTAAAAAACAACATCCAATAATGTGTTGTGTGCAAGAAACACATCTCACTGGCATGGACATCAACAGACTGAATGTGAAAGGATGGAAATTGTTATACCAAGCAAGTGGAAGCCAAAAAAAAAGGAGGAGCTGCCATCCTTATATCAGACAAAGTAGATTTCAAGTTAAAACTAATCTGGAGAGATAAAGAATGTCACTACACATTAATAAAGGGAAAATAGGTCCAAGAAGGCATAACAATTGTAAATATATATGCACTGAACATCAGTGCACTCAATTAAAAAAAAAAAAAAACAAACACTACCTGACATAAAAGGACAGATAGGTCCAGATACAACAATAGTAGGTGGCTTTAATACTCTATTCTCATCGATAGACAGAACATCCAGACCAAAAAAAGTAAAGAAGAAGAAAAAGAAACTTCACAGTTAAATACCATAAGAGATCAAATGGACTTAATAGGCATATATGGAATATTCCACCCAAAAGCTACAGAATGCACATTATTCTCAGCAGCCCACCAATTTTCTCTAAAATTGATCACATTTTAGGGCCAAAATCAAATTTAACAGAGATAAATCAAAATAATTTTATATATCTTAACAGACTATAACAAACATCTGACTAGAAATCAACACCAAGCGAAATTACAGAAATTATACAAATATATGGAAAATGAATAATACATTCTTAAATGATCAATGGGTACTTGAAGAAATCAGAGAGGAAAAAAATTTTCTTAGATTCAAATGAAAATGAAAACACAACCTACTAGAACCTGTAAGACACAGCAAAGGCAGTTCTAAGAGGGAAGTTCATAGCTATGAATGCCTACATAAAAAATCGGAGCAGGCTCAAACAAATAACTTAATGACATACCTCAAGATCTTAGAAAAAGAACAAATAAAACCCCAAATCAGGAGATGGAAAGAAATAATAAAGGTCAGATCAGAAATTAATGAAATGGAGACTAAAAGAACAATAAAAAGAATTGATTAAATAAAAAGTTGGTTCTTTGAAAAGATAAACAAGATCAACAAAACCTCAGCCAAACTAACCAAAGAGAAGAGAGAGGAGACACAAATTAAGAAAACTATAAATGAAAAAGGGAACATTACAACAGATACCAATGAAATCTAGAGCAATTTCCAAAGTTATCCATTAGGGAACACTTTGGAAAATTATATTCCCAAAAGCGGAAGACTTAGATGAGATGGATAAATTCTTAGATACATATGATCTGCCACAATTAAGTCAAGAGTACATTTAAAAAATACTCAAACAGATCTATAATGAGCAGTGAGATCAAAGCAGTAATAAAGAGTCTCCCAACAAAGAAAAGCCCAGGACTGGCTGGATTCACTGCTGAATTCTACAAGACCTTTAAAGAAGAATTAATACCAATGCTACTCAACAATGCTACTCAACCAATGCTTGTTGTTGTTGTTGTTAGGTGCTGTCGAGTCCGACTCATAGCGACCCTATGTACAACAGATTGAAACACTTGCCGATTCTGTGCCAGGCAAACCATCTTATTTATGTTTAAGCCCATTGTTGCAGACACTGTGTCAATCCATCTGGTGGAGGGTTTTCCTCTTTTGCGTTGACCTGCCACTCTTCCAAACATGATGTCCTTCTCCAGAGATTGTTCTCTCCTGACTACATGTCCGAAATATGTAAGACTCAACCAATGCTACTCAAGTTATTAATACCAATGCTACTCAATCAATGCTACTCAAGTTATTCCATAAAATACAAATGGAAGGAACACTACCACATTTATTCTGTGAAGCTGTATTACCCTCTTACCAAAACCAGAAAAGAATACATCAGGAAAACTACAGCCCAACTTCCTTGATGAACCTACATGCAAAAGTCCTTAATAAAATACTTACAAATCAACTTCAACAACACATTAAGAAGATCATACACTTTGATCAAGTTAATATCATCCCAAGGATACAGGCTGGTTCAACATATGCAATACAACAAATTTTAAGACCAATCCCAATAGCCAGGTATATGGCCCAACAAAAACTAAAAGTTTTTATTTTGGTACAGTTTTGGTTTTGACCACTAATTAAAAGTCATGGTGATGAGGAACTCCTTTTAATGAGCTCTATTTATGGTTACAGAATTCAGAAATCTTGTGCCCAAAATCCCACTAAAATAATCACACTCTCATTCCAGGTCCATGCCAGAGAAGGGTCCAATTCAGAATTAGCACACCTAATAAATCTGCAATCATTGTTTACCTTTCATACTTTAGTGAAACATTTAAATAAACATACAGAATTGATTTCTGCCAATAAAGCTGCCACTAAGAAAAATGCAGCTCACGAATAGTTTCACGTCTTATAAATGCAATATTTGCGCTTCAAACAACTGAGTTCAGGAGATAATTCTTAACTTTATATTATATTGTCTATGTATTAAAATACACGGTTTACAGCAAACATAAGAGAAGGTTAATATCCTCACTTTACAGGGTATTCATAATAATCAAGAAAAAATGTTAAGGCATGAAGAAATAACTTCTAGGAGAAGAAATGCAAACACACAAATCTATCAGAAAATATTCACTTAACCTGATTAATTTTTTAAAGAAATTATTCAGATGATGACTAGCCATTTTTCCCACTTCTTAACATTCATCCACAAAATTTGTAAACAATGTATACTCAATGTTGGCAAATGCAAAGATACTGTTTTTTTCCTACACATCCAGTGACAGTGTAAATTGTTACCACTATTTTCAGTGATATGTATCAAAGACAATGCACCTCATCCTTTTTATGCTTTAGGGGAATACAGTCCAAAGAAAAACCTTATGTAATAATAAAGCTATACATACACAGATGTTTCCCACAGCTTTGTTAAAAACAGTAAAAATCAATTCAGTAACAGCAGGACCAATTACCTGGCCACATTAGCCACTGGGTGGACTATTGAACCGTTATAAGAGTAATGGTTATGTGCACTCCACAACATGGGGAAAGGCTCTTATCAAAAAAGATTAGGTGAACCGGGCGTGGTGGCACATGCCTATAATCCCAGCAGCTTGGAAGGCGGAGGCAGGAGGATTGCAAGTTCGAGACCAGAGGCAGTCTGCATAACTTAGCGAGACCCTCCCTCAAAAAGTAAAATAATGGGCTGAGAGTGCAGCTCAGTGGTCCAGCACTTGCAGAGCATGCAAGTGCGAGGCCCTTGGTTCAACTGCCAGTACAGGAAAAAAAAAAAAAAAAAAAGATTAGGTGAATACTCCAGTTGGTGTGGCATTTATGATTACCATTATGCAAAAGCAAAAACATGCACATATTTGAAAGGAAATATGCTCAAGTTCTAACAGTGACTATGGTAGGATAGAAGAATAAATAACGTCTTTCCATTTTCTAAGCTATTTATAATATAGTTATACAAGTTGAATATCACCTATCTGAAATGTTTGGGACCAGGAATATTCCACATTTTCTAATTTCCGATTTTAGAATATTTGGATATAAATAAGGTATCTTGGAGAAGAGACCCAAGATAACATGAAATTCGTTTATGTTTCATATACACCTCATACACATAGCTTAAAGACAACTATATAATGTTTTCAGTGTGCCAACATTTTGACTGCTATCTGTCACATAAAGTCAAGTGTGGAATTTTCTACCCCCTCCCCCAGTACCAGGGGTTGAATCCAGGACTTCACACATGCTAAACTAACATTCCACCACTGGACCACATACCCAGACCCTTTTTTTACTTTTTGTTTTTGAGACAGAGTCTCACTAAATTATGCAGGCCGCCTCTGGCCTTGAACCTGTGATCCTCCTGCCTCATCTTCCCCAGTAGCTGGGGTTACAGGCACATGTCATGGGACCTGGCTTGCATGTGGAATTTTCCATTCATGGTGTCATATCAGAACTCAAAGAGTTCCAGATTATGAAACATCTCAGATTTTCCATTTTCAGATTAGAGATTTTCAACCTGTAGTATGGGCTTTTGTTTTTGTTTTTGTTTTCAAAAAAAGTAGTCATTTTCTACCTAATATTTGGCACTTGATATGCAATTGTGTAATCTTCAGAATTTTCAAGAAAAAATTCTAAGAGACAAGCTAAAAGAAATGCTGCTAACAATCTTGTCCGCTAGAACAGGGGTCCCCAAACCCCCAGTATGACTGGTAGGAACTGGGCATACAGGAGGAGGTGAGCAGCAGGTGAGCAAGTGAAATTCTGTGTTTACAGCCGCTCCCCATTGCTCGCATTACCACGTGAGCTCTGCCTCAGGTTAAACTGGTTCCTAGTGCCAAAAAGATTGGGGACCCCTGCATTAGAACATGGCAGCTCTACCTGATGCAATCTTCCTCAGAACTAATAGCAACTACCCCAAGTATGGAATTCCAAAATAAATCACAGCAATTGTGTTTGCTTAATCAAGCCAACTGCCTGCAGCGGTAGCCCTGTGGCATCCAATCCCATCAGATCTCGGAAGCTAAGCAATGTCGGGCCTGGTTAGTACATGGATGGGAGACTGCCTGTGAACACCAGAAGCTGTAGGCTTGGGAGAAGGACCTGGCAACCCCCTCCCAAAAATCAATCTGCCATTGAAAACCCTATGCACAGTAGAGAAGCACTGACAATAGTGTTTCCCCTGTTGTACAGAGGGTCGCTATGAGTCGGATACCGACTCAACAGCACCTAACAACAACAACAACAATCAAGCCAAACTATTCCAGTATAGTTCCTTATGAGGACAAGAGGGGTAATAAAATGACTCAAATGTTCAGCCGGATTTCCTAAAGAAGCAATTGCACCCAGACATTTCGTTTTCAGAGTTATGAGGACTGTAAGGTGACAACACACACTTAATCTCTAAACCTGCTCCCTCCACATCCCTGCTCCTCACCTGACTACATGACATTGTAGAGCACTGACCCCTTCTCCAGCTCTTCGTATGTGCAACCCTGGGCATACAAAGTTTCTTAAAGACACATTGCTAACAAAGACAAGTCCTAAAAGCGAAAACTAGCCCCTTTGTGTTTCCCAAATATGGTCGTGTCTGCAGAATCAAAACAAAGCTGTCTAATTGTAGCATCCAGCACATTTGGAACCCTCTGCTTGGACAATCTTGATAATTCAAAATAAGGCAAAGTCCCAGATTCATTAGATAAAAGCATTAGCTCCATTGAAATTGTAAGTGTATATCCTCAAAATACAAGCAAACCCAAGAGAAGTATTCCATGTTTCCTCTGAAGTGGTGACTATACAGTGTCTACCAGTGGAGAAGGGCTAGGGTTTAGCCCTGTTGGTAGAGTGCTACTCCACACTCTATGAGGATCTGGGTTCAATCCTCAGCATCACAAAAATGGGAGAAGGACATGGCAAATCCACTCCCGAAGCAATCCTGAAACAATCAGCCATTGAAAACCTTATGAGGGTCACTATGAGTCTCGACAGCACCTAACAACAACAACCAGTCAAGAAAGCAAAAATGGAAACATCTTAAATTCTCAGCAGAGTCAAGGTTGGGCCTTAATGTAGGTAAATGAGACTAAGAAGCACTGTGTGTGGCTAAAATACAAATCTAAGAAAGCCTTTAAAAGGGGGTCTGTCCAGCTTAGGAACAGAAAGGGTGCATCTGATATGGCAGGAGATATGTCCACTCTGACAATCCACACATAGTTCCCACTCGGATTTTCTTTTCAGCCACAAAATCCCTAAGGCTACATATTCACCACACAGTATATTATCCACACATTGGTGGTACAGGCCCATACCATGCTCAGGAATGAGGGAACAGAGGCTCCATTCAGTAAAAAGACTTTGAGTCTTTTGTAAATACATAACTTAAATGCCTCAATTCATAATACTGGCTCATTCAAAAATTGCTTGTTTTTCTTTTAAGTTTTGAAATTTTACTGAAAGTGTACTAACCTACCCAAAAGTCAATATGAAACACTGAAAAACACTATCTTTTCTGAGAAGACTTCTCAGTGGTATTTGTTTAATAACTGAAGTGGAACATATATACAGAGGCTCAGAATCAGTAATCCCTGGATTCAGGCTGTGTGGTCCAAGGATCATTAGGGCCTAACTAATAAACTCAAAACTCTGGCTCCCATTGTTCAAACAATATTACATTAGCTACTTTTCTCTACCCTCCCCTGCTTTTCTTGCACTAATTTTGGACAATGTTTAATGCATCCGCTGTAAAAGATGCATCCAAGCATCTGAGAATACAATGCAAATTTCCTTTTGGGGGGATGAAGGGGGAGGGTGTTTTTTGAGACAGGGTCTCAATATGTAGCCCAAACTGGCCTTGAACTCATGATCCTCCTGCCTCAACCTCCTACATGCTAGGATTACAGGCATTGCCCATGCCCTATTTACAATGCAAATTTCTGAAGTGGATTTTCTTCAAACTAAGATAAAACCACTGAAACATTCAATATAGTACCAAGCTCACAGCAAATATTCAACAGAAGTGTTTTTTTCTGTTTTAAATCTGTTGTCTCACAGACCAAACTACTTGGAAATAGGCTGGTATATAATATACATTTATATATTAATATATAAAATATATGTGTTTAAATACACAAAAACAATTTGTCTATACTGCAGGTATAGGACGGCCATGGCTCAGTTGGTACGTGTACACACTTTCCCCCCACCCAGATCCCCATACTTCTGACACCAGTAGCTACATGTGCCTGGTCACTGCTGGAAAAAAAAAGCAAGCTAGGGCTAGAAGAATTGGATTTGAATTCAAACTTGATCAGGGTGGGAAGTCTCTTAATTTGTCAGATTACTCATGCATAAGAGAGAATTAATTTAGTAAGTTGTTCTTAAGATGAAATTCAAAAATACATAGGAATCATTGTAAATTGTGCAGTAAAAGGACAAATATGCTAGCAAAGGTGCTAGTCTAGTCCTTTTAATCCTTTGTTTATTGTTTTAACAGACTGATGACTATGATCACTATTTAACCTGATCATGAAGTTGATATCCCCAATACTTATATGTACCAAAAATCAAGCTTTACAAACTGCAAAAGGATTCAAGCACCAAGAAATTGGTGTCTGGCTCTACTCCTCTACGCAAAAACCAGGCAATAAAAGATTCTCTTGGTAAAGATGTTTTAACAGACTTTAGAGGTGCTCTTAAGAGTCTGATCTCAAGGAAGTAAACCATTACTACAGACATGTTGTGTACACATGCAAAGGCTCTGTGCTCACACCACAAGACAAACGAATGAACTGTCTATTCATTTCCTAAAAGCTGGCTGTGAACCATCCACTTTACATATGTCATTTTTGATCTTCTGAACACCCAGTATGGTTTCTACGCCCATTTTGCGGATTGAGAAACTGAGCCTCAATAAAGATTAGAAGACTTATGAAAGAGGCTTGCAGAAGCAAGTGGGAAAGCTGGAATACAGATCTGGGTTTTGGCTCCACCCTGCAGCCTCACCCAACAAGACACAAAACAGTTCCTGCCTGAAGCAAGATGTTCCTGCAGGAACACTGCTCAGAGAACAAGCAGACCCAAAAAAGACTGAAGGACTGATTATCTTAGGGATTTTTATCCAGCTGTAGTGATAAGATAATCACATTTATCAACCAAGATAACAGATGGTGCCTGCCCTCAGAGACCTTCTGTTCTAGTTGAGGAGACAAGCCTGATAGCCTTGAACCAGTGATGAATTACTGCAAAGAGCAGGCAAGAGTATCTATGGGTTGCTCTCTGTTCAAAGAATATTCTAAATAAAATGCTAAGCTTCAAGATTAGTGGGAAAGAGGTGGACACATGCTGATCAAAGCACTCTTTTCTGGATCCTTAAAATAACCCTGTAGGGAGCTGGATGCCCTGACATGCCTGTAATCCCAGCTGAGGCTAAAGCAGGAAGGTCAAAAGTTCAAGGCCAGAGGCAGCCTGCACAATTTAGTGAAACCTTGTCTCAAATTTTTTAAAAATATAAAAAGGGCTAGGGGGTGTGGCTCAGTGGTGGAACACTTCCCTAGAATGTACAAGGCCTTGGGTTCAAAAGCCACCAGTACTGGGGGGGAAAAAAACTGTAGGGCTGTGGTGTTAGCTCAGTGGTAGAGCACTTGCCTAGTATGAAGGAGGCCCCGGATTTAATCCTCAGCACAAAAAAAGGAGGAAGGAAGGAAGGAAGGGACGGAGGGAGGGAGGGAGGGAGGAAGGAAGGGAGGAAGGGAGGGAGGGAGGGAGGGAGGGAGGGGGAGGGGGAGGAGAAGGGGGCCAAGAGTGTAAGGAAATGAATGTGAGCAATGCACAATGAAGTGCATGTATGGAAACGTCATGAGACCCATTAAGTTGTACATTAAAAATTACCAATGAAGAAAGAAACAAAGGGAGCGAGGGAGGAAAGAAAAAGAAAGGAGCCCTACAGTTATGTGGGTTTTCGAATATTTGTTTTGGGTTTTTTAATTTGTTTTTGTGTACTTGGGGATTGAACCCAGGGCCTCTTGCATCTCTGCAAGTGCTCTATCACTGAGCTACTCTCCCAGCCTCCCCTCCCTTATTTATTTATTTATTTTAGTTTTTATCTTGAGATAGGGTCTGGCCTTGAACTTGTCATGGTATTAACAGCATGAACCACCACCCAGACCTGACAGTCCTTTTATATCAACTTCTTTTTATAAAGCGTTCCTTAGAAGTTAAAACTGAATGAGATCACATACAGTATTTTCTAGCCGACTTCAGAAAACAAAGACACCTACCAACACCTCTCACTACTCTCTCATACCTTAAAAAAAAAAAAAGTGGAGAAACTCTAGAAGAAAGATAAATTGGGTTTGAGTTGCTGCTCTGCCACTAAGTAGGTGCACTATCTGCAACCTCATTAAGCCTCAGTTTCTGATCTATAAAATGGGACTAATAGCAGCCATCAATCTCACAGTGTTATAGTGAAGATCAAAGGAAATCCAGCACATCCAGTACCTATTACGGCATTCAGAGATTTTCAATAAATTTTAGCTGCTTCAGCATCATCGTTATCAATAATATATCAGCGGGAGACTCAAGATGACTTTCTCCACAGCCGACTGCTTGGCAGCTGATGTTCTCTTTCAATGTCAAGGAGGCTAGTCTTTTCACGGTAATTAAAAAGAAAAGTCCCAGGGGCTGAGGTGTAGCTCAGTGGCAGAGCTCATGCTTAGTATGCACTAGACCCTGAGTTTGATTCCCCAGTGTCTCTCACACACACAAAAAAAAAACAATAACAGAACACTTTCAGTCAGCTCTCCTTTCAAGAACCTACAGGAACTGCTTCCTTTCCTTGCCTTATGAGGTGACACATCCTATCTTCCCCCAACAGCACAATCCTCTGTAAGTTAACTTCCATAAGGAGCAAAGTAGCAAACATATCTACTCTTTCTCCCAAGATTCATCCTCATGGACATTACTCGCAGGTATCATTTGATTTACAGATAAATCTTAATGTCTTCTGGTACTAAACAAGCTGTTCTCCCCACAAAGGGTCTGAGTCAGAGTT
The DNA here is from genome assembly GCA_007922755.1 of Pedetes capensis. Classification (NCBI taxonomy): domain Eukaryota; kingdom Metazoa; phylum Chordata; class Mammalia; order Rodentia; family Pedetidae; genus Pedetes; species Pedetes capensis. The sequence continues at coordinate 225,795 of VMDO01000476.1, forward strand.
CCCACAGAGGTAGAGTCGGGTACACAGCACACAGGCTAGCTGACGGGAAGGGTTTTTACTGAAGAGCATATGAAAATAACGTTGGGTAGATGGTGTGCACAGACTACAAAAAGGCCCTGAATAGGCAGCCTTCTATCAGGCCATGGAATTCAAGGCAAGTTCTACAGAAAAGAAGTTTCCTAATTCAAGATTCAGCCTTGTGGAGGCATGCAGAATCCAAATGCACTGTAGACTTGGGGATCAAGGGGAGGTGGGGGGGGGGCATGGGGCAGACTGTGACCTGAGGCAAGGTTACAAGAGGGGATACTGACGCCCAGAGCTTTCTACTAGACACACACAAAAATTCCCCCAACACATAAACCCTCTCTGCCCAAGAGAAAAACTCCCAGCAATCTGGCTATGAAAAGCTCCATAGAAACTCTGATTACAGCACCTGCAGGTGACAATTTCTATAATTGTCTTTGTTTTGCACATTTTACCAAAAAGTGCAGCACCAGAGAGAATGTGTGTACTCCCTATACCCATTCTTCCCCTTCTGCCCACAGCAAAGCTTTTTTTTTTTTTTTTTTTTTTTCCCCAATTGCCTTGGTGGCTGACAAGATACAATTATTAGGAAATAAAAGGTGTCAAAAATTCTTTAGAATAGCCAGGCGAGGTGAGGAACACCTGTAATCCCAGCAGCTCAAAAGGCGGAGGCAGGAGGATCGCAAGTTCAAAACCAGAGGCAGTCTGCATAATTTAGCGAGACCCTGTCTCAAAAAGTAAAAATATGGGCTGAGGGTGCAGGTCAGTGGTCCAGCACTTGCAGAGCATGCAAGTGCGAGGCCCTGGGTTCAACCCCCAGTACCACAAAAAAAAAAAAAAAAAAAATTCTTTAGAACCATAAAAGGATTACTAACTAGAGAAATTACAATTGCAACCAGTAGAATAAAAGGAAATAAAAGGCAACAGAGTTACAGATGTTTAAAAGATTGCTTCCATGCTAATATATGTTAAAGAGAATGGTTCTCAACCTCAAATGACCTTGTGTTCACAAGTCACAACGTATATACATACAACATAAAATGTTGGAAATTCTGGGCACTGTGGTGCATGCCTCTAATCCCAGTAATATGGGAGGAAGGGGCAGGGAGATCATGAGTTCAAAGCCAGAGGCAGACTGTATAACTTAGTGAGATTCTGTCTTAAAATAATAAATAAAAAGGTGGCTGGGGTGCAGCCCAGTGGTAAAGCATCGGCAAAGTATGTGCAAGGCCCTGGGTTTAACCCCTCAATACGGGGGGGGGGGGGGAAGGAGGAGGAAAGAAAAGAAAAGAAAAGGAGAGGAAAGGAAAGGAAAGGAAAGATGTTGGAAGAAAAGAACTGTATCTGCTTTTTTGTTTTTATTTGTTTTGTTTTGTTTTTTAGTGTAGGATGCTAACAGCAGGGGTTGGGTGCTGAGATTTCATTAAAAGAATAATTAAATCCTTCACACCAGCTCTAATCAGCAAACAGTCCTAGGTGCTTTAAAGTGACTCTGCTACTGCTGTAAAGCTCAGTTTCCCACCATGCAAAACAGCACTAACTTTCCTATTGTCAGGGTTAATGGGGCCATCTGCCCATGTAGCACAGTGCTTGGCACACAGGAAGAACTCAGTAAGTGATTGCATATTGACATAATTGGTTTATGTGCCACTGTCCCATTTCAACTCCAGAAGTAGAGAAGAGTCAGAGGTGGGTAGAAATCCTGGTTAATAAAAGGCTCTCTGTAGTCAGTGTTTTACTGTAACAACAATTTACTGGATCTTGCATGAAGGAGACAAGGGCACTGCCAGGAATGAAGGATTTTTGCCTCAGGCAGAGAAAGTTCAAACCTTGTGATGACCCCAACCCAGGACCTCAAATTTACAAAGAAGTTTGCAGGTTACAAGACAACAGTGCCCTTGGCCATCTGTAACACTAGTTAACCATTGAGTTCAAGTGAGAAGGAAGGGAAGGGAAGGAGAGGGGACGTGTTGGTGAGAGGGAAAGGGAAGGGGAGAGTAGAGGGGAGGAGTAGAGAGGGGAGGAGAGGGAGGTGGGAGAAAGGAAGGGGAGGAGGGAGGGAGGGAGAGGGAAGGGAAGGGGAGGGGAAGGGATGGGAAGAGAGGGAAGGGGAGGAGAAGGAAGGGAAGGGCAGGGCAGGGCAGGGCAGGGCAAGTGCAGCATGGTCTTCTGTCTTTAAGGTTTCAAGTCGCTAAAGGACACAGAGCATCACAGAATTTCACAGTTTCCAGATGCCATAAACCTTAAGGCCCTGATCAATCTACTGAGATGAGAAAATACAACATCCAGCCACACGTCTTCCCTAAAACATAAAGAACTCCCACCCTGCCAAGTCCTTCCAACAGGGCAAGGGAGAAGCCAAGTCAGCAGCTGATGTTACAATTACTCTGCCTATGGTCCTGCTCTGCTTTGTAGCTATTGAACTCCCTAAAGCATCTGTGTGACTGTAGGATGTTTCTTAAGTCCCAATGGTGCTAAAATATTATTCTAAATTGTCTTTAAGATTTCATAGTGGCATCCTCTTCTACTCTAAAAAATTTAAAATGGGAGTAGAGAATTAAAACCTAGGGTTTCATTAAATTTATACAGTCCAAATGTGTCTGAAAATAAAATCTTACATACAAGTACTAAGGTAACAAATTACCTTTTCCTTTGTGTAAAAGAGTAAATAAATCATTAATTTGGGGCATGTCCATAATCAAATGCCCTTTAGTGCTTTTGTACTCATTAGTTCAAGCAATAAAAGTTTGGTAAATGTGTGGCATAAAATACTGGATCTCACTGTTTAAATTTACAGTGTCTCTTACATAGCTGGAAATCAAACCATCAAAATTCTAACTGAGGGCTTTTAAAGAAGACTGCAGAGATATGGGAAAGGATAAAGACCCCATTCAAGAATATCCATCCCCTCTTTTTATAAGCATGTGACAAAAATCCTGCAGAAAAAGAATTTAACTTTAGAACTACTGGATTCATTCCCAATCTGCTTAAAGGGAGCTTTGGTATTGGTGGAGCTTAGTGAATATATCACACTTGTGGAAGAAGTCCAGCTGAAGAGGCATATAGTTGTAGGCTTTCTCCCTATCCATTTAATAATGAAAGTGCAAAAATAAGTTTTTCTTCTGTAGAAATGTAAAATCTAAATAAATATACTACATCATAGCAGAGAGAAAACTGAAGCATGTGCTTAAAGCTCTTCCTAAAAACAGAAATGAAAAATACTTGAACTCTCAGAATGCTAATGAAGCATTTCAAATTCCCATCTGGTAATATCACAGTTCTAAAAACTAACCAGCAAACTCAAATGTGGAGAATCAGGTGCAGTGGGCCTTGGGTGGTATGAAAGCTAGGATGACTATGCAAGCTCACTAACAGGCTTGCTAAATTGTCCCACCAGGGGAGAGGGACAGAATCTCTCAGGGACTCCAAAAGTTGCATGTATGTGTGATTTAAAACACAGTCCTCCGTCACTGCTGGTTATACCAAATCCCAGAGGTCAGAAAGGCGCATACGGGCTCAGGAATGTAGCCTAGACACCGACCACAGAAGAACTGGCTCGATAGGCCCTTTCTTGGAGTCACCCAGCAGTCACCATTTATTCATTTAACAAGAAAAACTGCCAAAGTCCTTCCAATGGGGAAAACCCTGTCTTGGCCACTCAGTTCAGCAACCTCATTAAATTCAGAATGAAGCAAGCGGCCAGCAAGGCAAAGGGCAACCCACCCATGGCTCTGGAAATTTCTCAACTAAAAAAATAACTTGAGTGCCTGGGTCATGGGAACTCACAGATCACAGTGCTAGAAGGAAGAGTTTAAGCAACTGTCAGAAAAATAAGGAAATCATCCAAGAGTGCTGCTCTACCAATCTGAAGACCCCCGCTGCAGCACTGGAGCTGCCCAGGAGCTGAAACACAAAAATGCTGCCGAGCCAAGAGATAAAGTGTGGTTTCTTTGCAGGATGTGCTGGGTTCTCATTCCACTCCCCTTCAACCCACTGTAATCAGGGAGGATTCAACAGATGTTAGAACATAAGGCAGAGAGAAAGGGAGTCCCCAAAGACAAGAAAAAGTAAATGAAAAGTAGACTGATGTTTCCCAGCCAGATAATAATCAGGGAAAAGATTAATTCTTTATAAGAATTATCACAATTATATAGATATAGATACATATAAAGTTATTCACTAGATGTTAAAAAGTTTTATGTACATCTTATTTCATTCATTTCTTCTGTCACTAAAATCTATACAAGTGACATTAAGAAGTTATATTTAAATGTAGCTATATAATGTGCAATGGGCTAGGATTTAACTCAGTTGGTAGAGCGCCACTCTGCAGTCTCTGAGGTCCCAAGTTCGATTCCCAGCACCACAAAAGAGAAGGATGTGGGAACCTACTCCCAAGGCAATCCCGAAACAATCTGCCATTGAAAACCCTATAAGGGTCCCTATGAGTCGGACATAACTCGACAGCACCTAACAACAACAACATATAATGTACAATCATTTTTAGAAGTGAAAAAGATTTTAAGATAAGCAAAGTGATTATACCTCTCATAGCCAGGCTCAAGTTATCCTCTTTGGCTTTGATTTCACTATTTTTATTTTTAAAACTACCAAAAAAAATGTTATTTCATATAAATATGTGGTTGGAAGAGCCTAATAAAACGATCATTGTTTTCTGTAGAGAACTGGATATTGCCTTTACTTTTATTTTAAAATAAATTATATTTCATTTATTGAATTCAATATTAGTTATGATCTTTGATTTAACACTGAATCTCTCTCTTTATCCCTCCTCCTC
>VMDO01000476.1:230716-253683 GCA_007922755.1 Pedetes capensis
TTTTGCGGTACTTAGGGTTGAACCCAGGGCGTTGCACTTGCATCCTCTGCAAGTGCTGGACCACTGTGCTGCACCCCCAGCCCTTTTTTTTTTTTTTCTTTTTTTTTTTACTTTTTTTGAGACAGAGTCTCACTAAGTTACGCAGACTGCCCTTGGTCTCGAACTTGTGATCCTCCTGCCTCCGCCTCCCAAGCCGCTGGGATTACAGGCGTGTGCCACCGTGCCCAGCTAAGATAAATTTTCTTCTTATGGCTATTGAAAAGGTATTTTAAAGTGCTATTTAAATTGCTGTCTGGGATTTAGCTCAGTTGGTAGAGCACTGCTCTGCAGTCTCTGAGGTCCTGAGTTCAATTCCCAGCACCACAAAAATGGAAGAAGGATGTGGCAATCCCTCCCGAAGCAATCCCAAAACAGTCAGCCATTGAAAACCCTGTGAGGGTCGCTATGAGTCAGATGGCGACTCCACAGCACCTAACAACAACAACATTTAAATTGTTATTCCTAGTCAATGCCAATGAATTAGAGAATTCAGAAAAACAGCAGGCGCATTTTAAAATTATTCTCACAGGTGCCTGTTCACTAAACTTTTAACTCATATTTTAAAAATTGATTTTATTGTACAAATTGAAGATTCATTCATATATTAGCAAAAGCATGGACCCAAAATAAGCCAGCTTTGCTCTCAAATTTTCATCATAAATTTGAAAACATTTTTATTGTAAGTCAGAGTTTTACTAAGATATGCAGGCTGCCTCTGGCCTCAAACACTTGATCCTCTTGCCTGAGCCTCCTGAGTTGCTAAGATTAGAGGTGTGCACTAGCACCTGCTTAAGGCTATACTTTGGGAAACACTGATCAATATGCCCAAAGATTATATAGTGCCAAAGATTAAATGCTCATGTTCAATCCCAAGCCACCTCACAAAGCTGGAAATGTTTATGAATTTGTTTCATCAATTTAGATAGAATTTGTAATTTGTACTGATTGTATTAGAATTTCACTTAAGCAGGGAAACAGTTTTTCCTTCTTTCCTTGCAAAATGTTCACAGTGAATAAAACAATGTGTGAATGCAGTTTCACTCTGAGGGTCTGCCAGTCACGACTGCTGTCCCATCTGTACACAGTCTGGCACCAGGTTTCCAAATGAGAAATTTACTAGCCGTGCATTCACCTATTAACTCAAATATGTCTCAGCTGGATGTTTGGGAAAGCAAAGAATTCAAATAAGCCCTAAATTTAAGATGATTTTATATCATAATCTATAAAATGACTAAAACCTTAAAAATCCTGATGCCATATAAAGAGCAAATGTTTACTTTTAATTAGATAGGGTTTGATTTCTAATACTCAATACATACTTTCTCCTATCAGATTATTGTAAGGGGGAAGTTTCAATTTTGCATGAAATTCACCAACTCTCAACTTCTCAACATCTTTTCTCTATTTAAATAGAGTCCTACAATTCAACAACAGCAAAGTTTCTTTTGGAAAAGCAATTAAAACCAAAATATTCAAAAGCGACTGTTCAGTGTTTTTGTTTTAAGAATCCCTTTTTCTTCTCATGTCAAGAGTGTAGCTCTTTAAAATTTGATAGCATTTTTCAAACTACAAAAGAAATATCAATATAGAAATAAACATTTAAAAATTAAAGACTCCCCATTTTACTTCCCTAACACATATCATGTGACTTTGCTCATTTTCTTATAATCTTTTTTATATTATCTGGTTCTGATCATAGTGTATGTATAGTATTGTCTCTTATTTTCCCCTCGCTTTAAAAGATTTGAAATAAGGTTCTAATTCTGCCTGTTTTCTATACAAAAAGAATTTTCCAGACTTCAGAAATTTCTAAGACCAACTTTCCACAAATACTCCTCATACTCTGATGAACCTGTTTCTGATCAAGACAATTGCAAAGTTCTGTATGGAGTATTACTATGCTACCCTGCAACATGGAAACTTGTTTTCTTTGGAGTGGAAGTGGTATATCCTCAAGTTCAGCTGCACAAACTGGGCATGGTAACACACACCTGTAATCCCAGGTCTCGAGTGGCTGAGGCAGATGGATCTTGAGTTCAAGATCAGCCTACACTACATAGTGAGTTCCAGAGCAGCCTAGACTACACAGCAAGATCCTGTCTCAGAAACAAAAGCAAAAACAAACAAACAAAAAAATCAAGTTCTGCTTCTCATTTCTTTTGAAGTATCCAAACCTGACATATTTTATTTAATGTGATAGGAAAAAATTCTGTTGTTATCAAGAGTCCCCTTCCCATGCTAAACACATTAAGTAGAATATCACATTTAATCCTCATAATCTTTTGATGTAGGTACTGTCACCATCCACTTAAAAAGAAGGTAGTGTGACTCCTTGTATTCTCCAAGATCACCCTACCAGTAAGTGGTGAAATTGTGAGGTAAAATCCCATCTATTTGTCCTTAATCCCAGGTCTCCAAAATCCTTCCTTATACTACAAATTATGCCTTGTATTACATTTCCCTACCTTCCACTCTCTGCTCATGGTGGCACACCCCTGCAATCCCAGTACTCAAGAGGCAGAGACAAGAAGGTCATAAATTCAAGGCCAGTTTGGGCTGCATATTGAATTCTAGGTCAGCCTGGATTACACTGCAGGATTCTGCCTCAAAAAACAAACAATACAAAAAAAGAAAAAGAAAAAATTCGAAAAAAACACCCGCAAAACCTTTCCATTGCATTCACTTTTTATGGTGATTCTAAGAACATGCTTAAGGCTGGGATTTAGCTCAGTTGGTAGAGCACTGCACTGCAGTCTCTGAGGTCTCAAGTTCAATTCCCAGCACCGCAAAGGACGTGGCAATCCACTCCCAAGGCAATCCCAAAACAGTCAGCCATTGAAAACCCTATGAGAGTCGCTATGAGTTGGACATGACTCGACGGCACCTAACAACAACAACAAGAAAGTGCTTAACAAATCATTCAACACATTCACTCAGCGCTTGCAGAGTGCCTGCTTGGAGCCACACACTGTGCTCCCAGTGTCACTGCCCTTGAGAGGCTTACAATCCAAGGTACAGGTTGCTTAACAGCAAGACAATGACTTTTTTCCAAAGCCATGTGATGCCTGGACATTGTCCATTATTGGCTGCTAAGAGAGTTATAGTAAACAAAAGCTCATACGGAGGCCTAAGAGCAGCTACAAGTGACCCCTTCCATCCAGGAAATACTGAGGGCTAGTTAAGGACTTTTCATATGGATCATTCTGAGCCTTTCACAACACAAATTCCAAAACTGGGATTTGGGGGCTCTAAGTGAAGCATCAGTTAAAAGTACAACCAAGTTCTGGGAATATTGGAAATTTTAAAATGCTTTCCATAGTTATAGCATTGGGGCCACCCTCCAATCCCAAGTGATTGTGTGAGTCTAGCTGTTTACTCCCTTGATTTGGCTCTTGTCAGTTCAAGTGGCAGAGATATCCCAAGTTCCAGTAAGCATCCAGCTCTTTTTAGCACTGGCAGAAGAGCTGGAGAGGGAGCTGGCAGGAGGTTCTAGGCCAAACTTGGGCCAGAGCCTTAACAGAGAAGCAGTACTCTCCAGGGCCCAGCAAGGCAGTGACGGTCAAGGTGAAAGAATCCAAAGGAAATGAGCCAATATAGGTAGGCCCACAGTGACAAATGACCCTTTTCTTTCCATTCTAACCCTTGGCAATTTGGTATGTTCTTTTAAAAAAAACAAGCCTGATGCTTTTCTCTGTCCATGCCTTCATCTTCCCTCAGAGGCATTAAGAATGTAGGCTCAAATTCAAATATCCACACTACCACTTACTAGCTGTGTACCTGGAGCAAATTACCTCAGTTTCTTCCTCTGTAAAGTGAGATAAACTCAGGATACACCTTCTGTAGCAACTACAAGACTTGGCTGGGATAATGTTGGTAAAGCTCTTAGAAGCACCTGGCATGGAGCCAGGCATGAGAAATGACAGCTGTTCCACAGGGCTTGCTGTCCAGCCTCTTCTTCATCCCACATGTGCGACAGTTTCTGAAGCTCTTATTCTTACCTAAACCAGGCATCGATCTCTGAATGTGGGGTCTAGGTCTTTGTACATCCTGGATTGTCTCTGCTCACTGCAACTTTCTATTCTTTCAGAATGGTCAGTATGTATAGGTTTTGGTTTATCCAGTTATGAGGGACTTTTGAAACTCTAAAGAACAAGAGATTCACACTTCCTTGGAAATGTCAGGACCTTGTTGTTAGGTACCATCGAGTTGGTGTGCAACTCATAGTGACCCTACGTACAACAGGTGAAACACTATTGTTGTGCTTCTCTGCTATTCATAGGCTTTTCAATGGCTGCTTGTTTTTCAGTAGTGGGTTGCCAGGTCCTTCTTCCAAGCCTACAGCACCTGGTGTTCCCAGGCAATCTCCCATCCAAGTACTATCTAACCAGGCCCAACCTTGTTTAGCTTCCAAGATCTGATAGGATCAGATGCCACAGGAGTAAGGTTGCAGGCCTCAGGACCTTACATGGGGGAAAGTATTCAATAAAAATCATTGCTGGGTTTGTTTGGTTCTGAACAACCTTAGAAATGGTCTAGTTTGACATCTTCATTGTACAGATGAGAAAACAGTTCCAGTAGAAATAGGGAAGCCTGCCCATGAGGTCCAAGTAAGGCTGGGACCTGGATAGTACTGAAGTAAGGGCTTCCACTTGACAACCCTGTGCTATTTCTCCCAAAGGAGTGGCCCTGAGTTAAGATAGAGTGAACTACAGAACAGGTGGCAGGGAGAATGTCATGTTTAAAGAGAAGCAAAAAGCTTTATTTGCTGCAAATATTCTTTGTGAATTTTAACACAGTGCTTCTGGATGTTGTAAAGGGGCAATGAACAGGTTGCTGAATTGATTTTACATAAAAAGGTAAGTGGTACTAGGAAATATACCCTAACTTTGGAAATTTCTTCTAGATATAAACACCTGCCATCCACAAGGAATGAACAGGATGTTCCGGATAATGAATTATACTGGTTAAAAGTTGGACTTTTTTTTTTTCCCGAGTCTTGGAAGTTGAACCCTTGGAAGTTGAACAGATACTTTGCAAGTGCTCTACCACTGGGCTGCACCCCTAGTCCATGTATATATTTTTTTATCTTGAGAGAGGGTCTTACTAAGGCTGCCTTACACAGGCTGCTTCTGGCCTCAAACTCATGATCCTCTTGCGTCCACCTTCTGAGTCCTAAGGCTACAGGCATGCACTACCATGCCTGGCTGGAAATCCAACTTTGAAAAAATGAGAAATATACATGAAATATGCTAGCATCCTTCATATGTTTTCTCTTTCTACAGGCTAAAAGCCACCCAGAGAGCATCACTTTGGGCATTAGTGACTGATTCCAAATTACACCACCTATTCCAGCCTTATTAGGACATCCCCAAGTTCAAATTTTCTATCAGTTAGTACCAATAATTAAATTTTCCCCCCAATTCCAATTTTTCAGAAATTGGTAACTGAATAAATCAAGTCAGTAAGCATTATAAACAAAAATAAATATAAATCATAACAGACTGAAAAACCAGAAAAGGCAGGCTCAGAGGCTCATCTACAGAAGCCAGGGAACATGAAACAGAAATGATTATGTACACAGCCACACACGGGACATGCCCTTGTAAGAGCCCCCACTGTGTGGAGCCAATGGGAGAGCAGATACAGCCTGAGCAACAATGCAAATTCAACAGCAAGAATATTGAATTAGTCACATTCATGAAAAACAAATGGCAAGAAAAATGCGTATCACAGATCTCTTTTTTAAAAAATCAAATTTATAGGTATATTCTGAAGTCAGAAAACACTGAACTCAAATTCCTAGACTTCCTATAGTATCACTAGATTGAATGATCACAAATTGCCTTTTTAAAGTAAAAAAGTAGTTCCATAATGGGCTATTTCATTGTTCAAACTAACATAGCAGCATGAAAGAAATTAAGACCTCAGTCTTCAAAGACAGCCTTTTTATGGAAAATTATCTGTTTTATAATGATTTTCTTCAATGAATTCTGGGGTTGAAAAAGAAAAGAATTTGAAATTAACACTAGTATAAGTTGCCAAGAAACTCCACTGACCAGAGCTCTTCATTTTCTAAGCATTCCTATTAGCAGAATAATTTATGAGATATCTGAGGTAGGTTGTGGGGGGAAGAATGTCTGACATTTAAGACCACTTTAAAACATCTCTCTTGTAAAAGGAGCCGGGGCCGTGGCAAGTTGGGGCTTGGCTTGAGCCTGGGGAGAACTGATGCCTTCAGCAGCTTCAGTCAGGGAACTGGCCCAGCATCAAAGTTGCAAGGCCCAGGCTGGCTCTCCGGGCACCCTGAGGGGCTACAGGGCAAAGAGAGCGCCTCTGTTCCAATCTGGGACCTCAGCCCTCTGTTTGCCCTTCAAGGTTCCCTGCTGCCTGAGGAAACATGCGAAATATTTCCATGAAGCTCCTGCTGTGTGGAAGCAACAGGAAATAAAGGTTTACTCCGGAGACTCCCGCTAACCCAGAGGTAGGAGTCCATCTGAGAATCACAGTTTTCCAAGCAACTTGATATTTTTACCAGATGTTTTCAAAGCTAGGTCTTGTGCACTGTATTTGAGAGGTATTTTTTATGTTTTTGGAATAGAAAGCACTTAGCCATAAGAAGTGCCGTAATTAAGTATTAAAAACCAAGCTAAATTCAAATTGATGTGAGGGAAAGAAATCCCCACAGAAATATGACTTTTAAATTTTCTTAGCTCTTAGGAAAAATGAAGTATTCATATATTCTGAAATTTTCTGGAAGGTGCAAAAATCAGTTCTTAAAAAATCTCAACCTTTACCAGCTTGTAACAAAGGTCTTAGGTTAAAAAGACTTCACTAGACCAACATGACCCAACATAAAAACTGATGTTAGAGTCCCCCTCAGATCCCATTGTGACCTCTTCTGCCAACTCCTTGCCAGCCCACTAGCCCCCACTTCCCATTGATTAAGATTCTCAAGAATAGAGTACCTGTCATTCTACTCCCACCTCCACACCCTCCCAGGCTGTGCCACAGGTCTGAAACATTTTCCTTCTCCCTCTCTCCAGCCCCTACAAGCTAAGCTGCCCTACTTATATCCTTCTAGAGGTTTCCATCCTCTCCAAAAAGATGTCGGAGGATGAGCAGATCCTAGAAAAGGATGGAAGACAGACTTCCACAGTACTAGCCCACCTAGCCATGGAATTGCATGCTTGCTATCTTTCTCTCTTCCCCATGTATGTCATCTGCATACTTTGTCACTAATTTGGACCGGTGCTGAAGGTGCTATTTTCTCCTGTTGACAAATTGTCCAGTACAACTTATCTAGCTCAGAACAGGAGCGGCTAGAACGCAACATTTTCAGCCTCTTCACACTGAGAAAGTCCAAGGAAGACAGGATGCGCAGCCTGAAGGAATGTGAATGAGAGGCTCAGGGCTATGGGCCCGCCAGAGGAGAGTTTGACTGTTGCCTGCTTCGTGTCCTAGCTACTGTCCAAGAAGGGTAGTTTGCTTTGGACTTCTTTTCCTCTTCTGCAAAGTGTGAAATAACACCACCTACCTTTGGGATCATTATGAAAGGGGTACACAGAGGAATCGCATCCTACTTCACCATTGTTGCCTTGCCCAAGCCTTGCCCACACCCTTTATAAATAGTGCCTTTATTGAAATCTTAAATTACCTGACTTGAATGTACCATATGTTTCCTGCCAGGCCTCCAATATGCTTAGTAATTGACGTTTGCCTTTCCTCATCTTCTCTACCTCCCTCCCAATATACAATATGCTTACAAAAAAAAAAAAAAAAAAAACTCTTCTTTTGAAAATATAACCCTTTACTCTTCAATGTTTAGTTACCTCCACACCAACTCAAGGTTCAACATGCTTCATTAGTTTACCCAAATTATAAATACTGGCACTGTGTCTGGCTTATTCTGTATTGGAAGTTTCTGAATTTCTCACTGATTTATAAGGTCATAAATCCTCAAGGCTCAAAGCATTCTTAGATTACTCTTCTATTAGCTCAGCCAGCATTTCTCAAAGCATGTTCCACAAAACACTGCTCCAGAGAAGTCAGCAGGCATGTGGCAGAATAGATGTTCTAGAGTCAAACAAGTTTGCAACATTCCTCCAGGGAGATTCTCAAAGACCTTCAATGACACGTGTAGGGATCTGAAGCATGGCCATAAAGAATTCTGTTTAACCAGGCTCAGTGGCAGACACCTGTAGTCCCAACTACTTAGGAGGCTAAGGTGGGAGGATTGCTTAAACCCTGGAGTTTAAAATTCGCCTTGGCAACATAGCTGACCCCATCTTGGAAAAAAAAAAAAAAAAGAATGAAAGAAGGAAAGAAGAGAGGAAGAGAAACAGAGAGAGAGAGAGAGAGAGAAATCTTGTTTAAATTTACTAAAGCAGCATCTCACTGACTTATTTGGCCACAGACCTCCTCACCCATACATACCCTTATAGCAATCCATTAACATCCTAGAACAGATTTCTACAAAATATTCTTGTAAAGAAAGAAAAATTCACTTTCCCAAGGTCAGTCAGTAATAGTGGAGCAAGCTTGAACCCAGGTCTCTGGGGCCCCAAGTCCCCTTCTCTTATCACTATCCTAGTGGTTCTCAAGCACAATCACCTGAGGGCTTGGTACACAGCCTCAGGCTTCCTAATTCAGTGGGTCAGGTGTATATTTCTAGTTAGCTGCCAGGTGCTACTGTTGCTTGGAGAACAAATGAACTATACCCATCTGCAGCAGTGAGAGAAGGGTGGACAGGGACTTGTCCTAAAGAGCAAAGACTTAGGGAGGATGCCAAGGAATAAACATGTGAAAAAGCCTATATGATAACTGGTTCAATAAACCACAGTTCTACACACCACACTGTATTTAATTGCCAAACAGTCTAGGGTCAAAGATCTACGAAAGTTGGACAGTGAGAACTAAACTAGATCTTAAAGGACAGGGAGGGCTGAGGAAGAAAGAGAAGAATGAGAAGCCCATTCCAAAAGTAGACAACATCTCCCATTATTCCCATGTTTGGGTTTACTGAATCCCAGCCTTTAGAGTTAGAAGGGACCTGGCCTGCCTGTCTTTGGAGAGCTCCCTAGTTCTTACATTTGCATATCAGTATGATCATTATTTCAAAAATTCACAAGCCAGGTACAGTGGTGAATGCCTATAATCCCAAAGACAGGGAGGCAGAGGCAGGAAGATCATGAGTTCAAGGCTAGAGGCAGCCTGAATAATTTAGTAAGACCCTGTCTCAAGATAAATAATGAAGAAAGAGGCTGTGAATATAGCTCAGTGGAAGAGTGCTTGCAAGGTGTGCACAAGGACCTGGGTTCAGCCCTTGTTGTTGTTGTTGTCAGGTGCTGTCGAGTCATGTCCAACTCAGTGACTCTCATAGGGTTTTCAATGACTGTTTCAGAGTTGCCTTGGGAGTGGATTGCCATGTCCCTCTCCCATTTTTGTGGTTCTGGGAATTGAACCCAGCACCTCAGAGACTGAAGAGCAACGCTCTACCAACTGAGCTAAATCCCAGCCCTGGTTCAGCCCTTAGTATCAAAAACAAATAAACAGAAAACAAACAAACACACAAAAACAACACACACACACAAACTCAGCTAAAATCACTAAGTGCTAAATAGAATAACTGTTCTCCAAATAAGTGATTTAAAGGAGCTGGCAAAGGCCATCCTGCTCCCTTTCCATCTGCAGCGTTCCATCTTTCTCCCCCAACACACACACACACACACACACACACACACACACACACACACACACACACACCCCTAGCTGCCCCAGAGCCCACCTCTAACACAACGAATCAAGGATCAGGCTATGGAGGCCACTAGGTTTGCAAGACAGATGACTGGCTTATGCTTTTCTTGAGAAAAGGAAGGTAAAAGGGTCAAATTAGCCTCCTGCACATACCATTCTAATGGAACTTGGACGAAATGAAGTTGTTTCTAAACATTCTCTCAGTGCCTCCCCAACCCCCAACAACAAAGAGTATCAGGAAAAAGAATCTCACCAGCGGGCCACAGCAAAATTCCTCAAAGGAATCACCAAGGATGAACGCTCTCTAGATCACTTCAGGGGCCATGGCAAATCACCAGGCCCCCAGTTCCACTTCTACAATGCTGTGGCTAACAACCGCTTTCAAAGAAAAGATAATGGCCTCAGGGGAGTAGGAGGTGGTTATGGCTCCCTCTAATTCACTCACTTGTAGGCATTCATTAAACTTCAGTCACCTCATCTGATCTAATGTAGGACACAAGTGACAACCATTGAGAGATTAACTGCCCTTGTCCCCTCCGGTTAAGGCAGAGAAAGCACACTGCTGAATCACGGAGTCAGGAAGACAATGGAGATGAAGAGCATTAGAGGGAAGGCAGAGGAAGTTACTTCTCCAAGATGGTGGCAGAGACAGGAGGAGAGGAAAGCAAAAGATGAGAAGAACAGATGATCCATGAGCACCTGCTCTGTGCCATGACTGTCAGGTCTTTCACCTCTTCTCTCCCGACATCCTCATAAGGCCCCATGAGGTAGAGCCATCTATAAATGGAGAACCAAAACCCCAGAAGCTTAAGTGACTTCCCCAAGGTCAAAGAGCCAGCAAACACCAACAGGGGGATTTAGCTCTAATTTGTCTGAATCTAAAAAGCAGAAGTCTTTGTGGATATAAGCTGTAAGATAAGACTCTGGAACTTGCACCACTGATGCCAAGTACATCTAAGCAAATACACTTTCTCAATCTTTTCTAAAGACTCACCTTATAACTGAAAATGTGGTGAAATCATTCAATAAGTGTTTAATTATGAACACACATAAGCTATACAGTTGGCCAAACAAATGTAAATTTTGTAAGGTTCTAAAATTACTTACATGGGGAAAAAATTACACCATTTGTTAAAAATGATCACCATTGACAATACATTCTATACATTTAAAGATGTCTGAACCTGTGAGTACAACGACCTGAAACACCATTTTCCTTTTACTCCTTCAGGATGTTACATAAAAGCAATAAGGAAATGAAACAGGAAGAATATGGAATCTGAGTAAATCTAGAAGGCAGATACAACCCACAGGCTCAAACCCTGTGTTATGGCTTCTAAAAGCCACCAAGTTGTTGTTGTTAGGTGTCATCAAGCGACCCTATGTACAAGAACAACACTCCCCGATTCTGTGCCAGACACATGATCTTTTTTATGTTTAAGCCTACTGTTGCAGTCACTGTGCCAATCCATCTAGTTGAGGGTCTTCTTTTTCTTTGTTGACCTGCCACTCTCCCAAACATGATGTCCTTCTACGGTCCCTCCTGACCTCCTGACAACATGTCAAGATACGTCAGACACATCTAGCCATCCTTGCTTCTTCTAACGTGGCACTTCTTCTAACATGGCCTTCTAGATATCTTTGTACACAATCGTTTATATATTATGATACATCTATTCAGTGGAAAACTATCTAGCTGTTGGAGAATAAAGCTGCTCGGTATGTGAAGAGAGATGATCTCCAAACTTATAAACAAAACAAGCAAGGTTGATAGCATGATGTCATTTGTGTGGAGAAAACATACATATACACATATGTATGAATGTAAAGGAAATCACCAGGACAGTATACCAAAAAAATGGAGCCCAGGATTGATTCTGGAGATATCCAGATAGGGAAAAGGTAGAAGATTTACTTTCACTGCAAACTTTTTCTACTTTTTCAATTTTGCACATGATCACATAATATCTACTTATTTAAAGAAATTAAAAAAAATAAATAAAACTGTTTTCCAACCTAATTTACAATGGAATGGGTAAGTAGAATAAGTGATCAGAATAGTCCCTCTATGACAAAAATCCTCTATTATTTCCATAGAGAAATAAATCATTTCTTGTAATTTTTCATAGTAGAGATTCTGCATGCTTAAAACAAACAAAAAAAATGCCATCTACTTTATTCAGACATGACACTTGTTTCTTTAAAATGCAATGGCCAATTAGCAGGAAAAAAATTCCCTATGTACATTATAGGAAGAGGTGCATCAATGTTTGTGCATGGGTTATGCATGTGAAAGTGACAGAAATCTCTAAAAAAGAAAATAATGATGGCAGGAAAGGAACCAGCACAACCACTGTATAGCTAAAATAGATATGGGTATGTCACCTCCGTGCCTCTAAAGAAATGGAGTCTCTCATGTCCTACAAAACATGCAAGGCATCTTGCCTGGCCAAATTTAAACAGGGATATTATTTTTAAGCTACTATAATTAGTTCCCATTTGTCTATGAATCAGCCTTTATGAGGCAATAGCATCTAAGCCCCATCAGATGAAACATGAAGCCACATCGTCTGTTTATTATTTTGAAAAGAAAGAGAAGGTGCCAAGTTTCCTGCAACACCCAACTCAAACACTGAAATTTGGAGGACAGAATGTCCTGTTGTCCACATTTGAAGATAGGAATATATTTTCATCTAATACATCAGGTTCAGCTGGCAACAGGAAGGAACTGAATTCCTGAGCTCAAAAATAGGACTTACGTACGAAAACACCTTTCATTCTCATATAGGATAATATTTATACTTTAACCCATTATGTTACAGAATTCTTTAAAGTGTTCCTGCTTGTAGGCAAACACAAAAACTCTTAAAAGATATCGAAGTGACAAGAGATCAGTAAATGTTTTTACATTCCCCAATAAGTTTCTCACTGCAATGAAGAGTTTCACTAGCAGATATACAAGTGAGAGAAGAAAGAGTCTTTCTATTTAGTCTGGGTTTCCCCTAAAGGAAACACCTCCACTAGGGGGCTTGGAAATCAGTTATCAAAATACAATAGAATCTTTGGTCTCCACAGAAGTCCAGCCAGAGCTCACCAGAGACCCCAGTAGAGGGCACAAGCTCAAAGCCATAATTCACAAGGAACATCAGCTAGCTGTGGGCCATGGATGGTGGCCCAGGTGAATGAGGGAGGTAGGAGAGGTGATGCAGAACAGAGGGGCACGTGACTCACTTGTCACCACACTTACACTGTCATAGGCTTAATACTTTCAAGCACATCCATCTGCCCTGGACAAACGATGTGGGAGGTGCGCTTGCAGCTACTTCTAAAGCCAGTCCCACTGCTGTAGTCTCAGCTCTGACATTGCCTAGCCACATTCCCTTCAGTAAAACATTTGAACCTATCAGAACATAATTTTTTCCCCCTTAAATACAACAACAACTAGGTGATGAGGTGGTAGGGAGTAATACTTATCAAACCTCTGAGGAATTCTGTAAGAACCAAAATGAAGCAATTAGTAGTTTTATCGGTTGGCTTTTGTTGTTGTTTGCAGTACTAAGGAGTCAACCCAGGGCCTCATGCATGCTTTGCAAATGCCCTACTACTAAGCTGCATCCCCAGCCATTTTTAAATTTTTTATCTTGAGTCAGGATGTCACTAAGTTATGCAGGCTGCTTGTGGCCTCAAACTCGTGATCCTCCTGCCTCCACCTCTCAAGTCACTGGGATTACAGGTGTGTGCCACCAAACCTGGCTATTTTTATAGTTTTTAAATTTTAGCAAACATCTATATAATGTTTTGTCATGCCAGAAATGGAATGCTTTATAATTCTTACTTTTAACAATCCTCTGATAAAAGTACTATTATTATTCCTATTTCACAGATAAGAAAACTAAGGCCCAGAGGTTCAATAACTTGCCCACATTTATATACCTAGTAATGGAATTTGTGCTTAAGGAGTTTGCCTCCAGAGTATACGCTATTATACATTGTGCAATGCAGCCTATCATCATCATTATTATCTTAATATCATTCTATTATGGCTACTCTTATATTAATCCCAATTCTACAAATGAGGAAAATGAGGCTCAGAGAGGCAAATCACAAGCCAGGCAGTGGCAGAGATCCAGGATATGAAACGAGTCTATGTGCCTCCAAACCCTGCACTCTTAACCACAAAGTTAATAAACTTCAATCCACAAATATTTACTTTGCATCTACTGTGCACCAGACTTTGTATTCTAAATTAAAAAAAAAAATTAAGATAAGGTGGCATTTGTTTTCCCAGGAGCTAAAAGGTTTTCACATCTCCTCATTTCAGGACCAGCCCCACCCACCCTCCCCAGGGCAAAGTCCAAGCCAAAGTCAAACAGCAGCTGCCCACTGATAGCTGATGCCAGTCAGGATGATGATGACAAAAATATTTTAAATGCTGGGCAATAACTTCCCAAGAGAATGAGACTACTCAATTCAGAGCGGGAATAACCTCCCCAAGGCAGAATGCTAACAATGTCTGAAGCAAAGTGAACAGGCGTGGCATAGCTCAACAGGTGGGAAATTTCTGGTACTTTATTCATTCCTACAGACCTTTCAACTCCTAAGGTAGGGTGACCAACTCAACCTAGTTCTCCGTGGACTTTCCCAGTAGTCCCCATATCCCAGGAAACCCTCAGGCATCACCTAGAGAGCCAGTATTAGGTTTTATCCTCTTGAACACCCCTACCTCCCCCACACCCCTTGCACGCTGTTCTAGCATGGTAAAAGGCTCACAATATGTCTCAGCTGATTCGATGGATGGAACAATATTATTTTCAAAGTACACTCACTTTCACTATGTAAGTGTTGCCAAGCAGCAGTCTCTGCACTGCTGAAATGACTATGTGAGAATCATTCTAATTAGCACTTTCATTGTTTGTATGCAAATGTACATGCCTAAAGTGGGTTCTTTAAAAAGCTTTCCTTAAATCTAACATCCCTCACTGTGATTTCTCTCTTTAAATCCTTTTCCATAGACAGTAAAGAGAGAAATTTCAACACAGACTGGGTCTTAATGATCCTAAGTCTGAAACAATGGAGTGGAGATGCTTTTCTCTACAGGAATGACAAGTTTGAAATGAGGAAATGTGAGGTCCTTCCAGGGGTTAGGACAGGGTTGCTTCTTGGACTTCATTATCCCAAAGTAAGACAGGCAACTCGAAGGAAAGGCACTGTCCCAACCAAGTTGCAGGATAGTGGACGAGCTTGGCTGCCTGGGGCTGGTGGACTATAAAACTGAGGGTCTTCAAAGTCCTCACAGACTTTTCAGCTTCCTCCGCTTCTCCCCCAAATGTTCTCCTTCTCTCTCAGGCTGCCTGTGCCTTTCTCTCTGCCAGCCCATCCCTGGCCAGTTCTGGCTTCAGACCTGGGGGCTGGCAGGGCCTTGGTCTGGTGCCTCACCTCAGGGAGGAGCCCAGATGCTACAGGAACACTCAACCCTGGTGTGGGTAGCAATGCACCTACCCGGCCTAGCCCTGGGTGGGAATCCTGAAGAGCTGGTCTCTTGGGGAGGGAGGGTGGGAAGAAGAGTTCTGGGTGGCCAGCAGGGTTAACCCCTGTTGTGAGTCATCACCTCAGTCCTACATGGGTATGCCAGCAGGCCAGAGAGCCAGTCACAAAAGTAGAGAAAACAGGATGGTGAGAAGCAAAATTCTTGGAAGGGCAAACAAGAAGTCAAAGGTTATCTAAGCATGGAGAAAAACTCTGGATCCAAACAGGGTGGGGAGGTTAGGAGCCAGGAAAGTTCTGGAAAGTCCTTCAACAGGTTACAAAGCACTCCTAGCACTGGAATGCTCTATTTGTATGTCTGAGTCACAAGAAGGAGAATGGAATGGAAGTTGGACAAAGCGCATGTATGGGCCAGAAGATGGACGAAAAGGCTATAGTCTGGAATGAATTAAAACATGTGAGCAGGGCCGGCATGGTGGCACATGCCTGTAATCCCAGCACTGGGGAAGCTGAGGCAGGACGACTGACAGGAGTTCGAGGCCAGCATGGGCTACATAATGAAACCCCCATCTCAAAACTAAACAACACAAACAAAAAAACCCCCAAAACAAAAAACAACATAAGAAATGTGACTAACCTTTAGGGGACAGAGATTTTTGTCCTTTGTTGTTGTTGTTTTAAATTGATGGTCAAGGAAAGGAGAAAAGCAAAGAGGTAACATGCCTGCTTGAAGTGGGCAGTGTAATGTTACAAAAGAAACCAGTCATACTGTTTCCACTTTCTCCATCTAAGAGAACTACCTTCTGGAACTACCTCATACCTCCCAGTACGAGGCAGTTGAAGCAGAAGACAGGTGTAGGCTAGAAGGAGAGCCACAGCCACTTTTAAGTAACATCAAGTTTTCAGGCTCAGATGAATCACATCCATGGACAGTAAAAGAATGTGCAACTGTCACTGATGAATCACTGTCGGTACACCTTCAAAAACCTTTGAGAAGAGGATCGGCGTTGAAAATGAGGAACTAAATAATTAACAAAAGGAAGACTCTCAAAGCATACACCTTGAAGCTTGGCATTGATAGTCTGAAAAGTTCTAGCCTGGAGCATTAAATAGATGAATATCTAAGAAAAGAACATGGTGATTGCCATGAATTGACACAGGTTCACCATGAATAAGTATCAAGTTAATCAACTGCCTTTATGAAATTAGATTTATTAGACCAATAGTTCAGATGAGTATAACTTCACTCGACCCAGATTTTAACAGAGTTCCACAATATCCTCGTGAATATGATGAAAGAAATGTGAACAATTCAGATTTATATACAGATGATTAAACTGCCATTCCCTAAATGTCACCACCTTGCTGCCGGCATTTATACTTGCCCTGTCCTATACTTTTTAGTGAACAACTTGTGTCTATAGGTAACAAAATGAGGGAGAGATCACAATCCTGATAGATGCCACGAGCTGGACTTTAAAAGTTTTTCATAATTTATAACATGAATGAAATCTAACAAGATGAACTTTGAGATGGATATGTATGAAGTCTACATGTTGTAGGGTACAATGGAGAGGAAGTAGTATCTTGGTTGACCACGTATTCCACATAAACCAAGATTCTGAAGGAGCTAATGGAAAGAATGGTGAAGTTTTAGTTTTGGAAGCAAAGGTAGCTAGACTGCATGTTAACGTATTTTGGACATGCTATCAGAAGGAACCGATCCCTGGAGAAGGACATCATGTTTGGGAGAGTGGCAGGTCAATGAAAAAAAGAGAAGACCCTCAACTACATGGATTGAAACAGTGGCTACAACAATAGGCTTAAACATAAAAAAGATTATGTGCATGGCACAAAGCTGGGGAGTGTTTCATTCTGTTGTACATAGGATTGCTATGAGCTAACCTGACTTGATGACACCTAACAACAACAACAATCATGATCCTCACCTGCAGCCATACCACCCTGCTGTCAGATCTTATCAGATCTTGGAAGCTAAGCAGGGTTGGGCCTAGTTAGTCCTTGGATGGGAGACCACTGGAGAATACCAGGTGCTGTGGGCTGGGGAGAAGGACATGCCAGCCCGCTCCCAAAACAGTCAGCCTTTGAAAACCTTATGAATAGCAGAGAAGCAATGACAATAGGGCCCAGCATGGCACAGTGTCAGATACTGTTTCTTTCTGTTATACATAGGTGCAGACATGACAGCACCTAACAATAACAACAACATCATGATCCTCAGAAAGTTTCAGAATGGGATCCCAACACCGTTCTGGGACTCCCACACAGAGACCCTTCTAATTCCTCCATGCATAACCACAGTTCCCCTACGCTGTACAGAAAAATTACACATGGCTGGAGGAGTGCTTGAGGCTGGGGTCCCAGGGAAGCCACCACTTATGATAGCCCTTCAGGTCACAGCCCAGCAGTGTGATGGCTGCCACCTTAGAAATCCCTACATGTTAAGGCCTGCTATGGTCCAAGCTGGATCTGTCTCAAGATTGTCATTCCTGTAACTAGCCAGCTTAAGGACCACTACCTGCAGAAGAGAAGGGGTGTCAGGAGCATTTTAAGTTTGGTGACACCCTTCTCATCCACTGACCTGTGACTGATAAGCCACGATCTCTGAATGGAAATGTCTGGCTGGAACTCCTTCTTAGCTCATCAGTCAGACAGGCACTTTGGAGTTATTTTTTCCAAGGAAGGGGACGTCCCTAAAGGAAATAAGTAGATGCCAAGCAGAGAATATAGCAAATCAAAATACTTCCTGACACAGGCTAAATCTTTGGCTGATGTACTTCCAGCTCAATGCCTGGAACTCAAGACCAGCCCAGGGAGGATCAGAAGCTCCCATATGGCCAAAAGCCAAGAAGGTCCAAAGTGTCTTCAGAAATCCCTAAGACCAAAGACACTGGACATGTTCCAAGCCACAGGATTTCTGGGCTAAAGGGGACCCTGTACATCATGTAGTTCTTACTTAAAAATTAAAAATAAGTGAGGAGCCTACAGAAGTGCTCATGGGAAGCCATGCTGCAGCGTTCCTTAAAGCAATGAAGAGCTTGAAGACCCTGGTCTCCTGGGTGCTTTTACTTAGGCAGCTTTAGCAATGTACTACGTGGTTAATTAACAGAGGAGCGCAAAGGTTCAAATCAGTCACCTCCACTCCCCATGCTCAATCTTGGACTGACCCTGAGTACTTTGAACCAAAGGTGATAGTTCAGACGATCCTCTGTGATCTGGAACCAACCTCACAGAACTGCATCACCCATGACCAGGCAGTAAAGGAATGAGACACACCCCACGCTCAGTCACGCTGAGAATTTAACCCTAAACAGAACAGTCTAAAGTTGTGCTGCCCAAAAGCTCAGAAACAAGTTTCAGAGACAAAAAATACAGCCGCAAGCATTTCTAGACACCCCACCCTATATCCCATTCTCCAGGGATGGGTCTGGAAACCGAGATTCTTCTTTCTTTCTTTTTTTCTTTCTTTCTTGATTCACAGACACAAAATGGTTTAGACAAGCGTGCACCACCCCTTCTCTCCTAGGGCTTCCCTTTTTCTATATGCTCTCAGTTCTTCTGTTCACCCCAAGAAGGAAACTTCCACGGTATACTATTGGTCTTTAACACATGCTAAATTTGGGCAATTTGGAGATGGGAGTGGCAGTGGCAGCAGTCAGAAAGGGACAGGCTAAAGCAAAAGCCACTGAATACTTGACACCACACACCCTGAATGTGCAACTCCTCTGTTTACTTAGAGACGGTTGCTGATACTCTACTCAAAGATAAACTAGGACAAACCCGGAAAGGGAAGGGGAAGCAGTGAGGTAAGGGCCGTTGTAAACCTGGCACCACGCAGAGGAAAAGTTCCTTCTGTTGTCAGGACATGGTTTTCCTCCCTACGGGAAAAGTTAGACAGCATACCACTATGAATAGTGTCATGAGGCTGTCGCCAGGCACTAAGTGGAGGCAGAGAGTTGCCATCTTCATGCACTTAGAAGACACATAGAGAAACCACTGCAGCATGGGGGCAAGAACTTGGCATGGGGCACCAGAGGAGATGAATTTGAGTCCTCACTCTGCCTGGAACGGGCTGTGTGACATCAGATCAGACATAGTTCTCTCTGTGAATATAAACTGAAGGAGTTAGACTAGATGCTGTCATAGTTTTTCCACCAATAACATTCTGTTAAACCACTAATACTGCAGCAAAGCAGCTACGCAGCTATTCTGCAAGCACTTACTGAATGCCTGTGCACAGGGGCTCTGCTAGGTACCAAGGACAGTCTTACACCCAAGGAACTTTCCAACCCACAAATGCTAGAGGCCCAGAAACAAGCCTTCACAGCCCAGAAGGAGACCTGTGTGCACAGGGTAAAGGATCATGGTGGAGAATGGGGCAGCAAGCAAGTGGAAACAGCTTCCCTGGAGTGATACCTGGGCCAGGACTTGAAGTAGGAGGTAATCAGGCCAAAGAAAAGGGAGAAAGGAATGGCATGAACAAAAGAATTCACCAATGGCCCAAACTGGCATGTGCACTGGGAGGGCTTCTGAGAAGTAAAGGGCCTTATAAGCCATGCTACAAAGAGTTGCGGCCCTGCCTCCCTCAGCCCCTCACCTCTCCTACTGTTCACCTCGATACCTTCCTATATGGCCACACTCGCAGGGTCTAGAGCAGCTCCTATGCCAAGTCTATCTATGCCAACAACTCTGCAAACATCCAACCTCTGCCCCCGAGCCTTCTCTTGTCCCCAAGTCTGATCTGGCCCCACCTGCCACCCTGTACAGCCAGGCCGCACCTGCTGATGTGGGGGCTTCCTCTCAGGCACCCACGGGCCTTGCTTTCAACTGTTGTTCATCTTGTGGAGCCCAACCCTTGTCAGCTGTTCACAATAGCATCCATCTTCCTCAAAGCCAAGCCACGTCCTACCCACCCCACTCTCATACCCAATGGCGGAAACCTACCTTCTCTGCTCTTGTGAATCAGTGTCCAGCACAGTCCCATAGCAACCCTCCTGCCCATCTGCCTTAAGTTCATTCCTATATGGCTGAGGAATAGGGTTTAGCTCAGTTGGTAGAGTGCTGCTCTGCACTCTCTGAGGACCAAGATTCGATCCCCAGCACCACAAAAATGGGAGAAGGACATGGCAATCCATTCCTGCAGCAATCCCAAAATAGTCAGCCATTGAAAACCCTTGAGGGTCACCATGAGTCAGGGTCGACTTGACAGAACCTAAACACAACAACATAGGGCCCAGGCAAAGCCTCAGGTTTCTCTGCTTATAAGTACAGAGGAAAGTAAAGAGAAAGACTTTGTTAAGAAACAGAAATTGCAGTCATCAACCAGTATAGGCTATTGCCCATCCATATGACCAAGCTCTGGAAACAGCACACTTAGGTATGATAAGGTACATGAATGTGCTTCATATGCTGAAAGGCATAACACAAATACTACTAGCTATTCCATAAATATTAGATGAATAGATGATAAGCAAATTCACAAATATGACACTGAAGAGGCAATCTAAAGAGCTGCAAAATACACAGCGGCATCAGGCATGTGAACCAGGAACGTAGCCTAGAATTCTGCTAAGTAGATCCTTTCTAAAACACAATGGCAAGGCCTTTGCCAGCCTGATCTCTGGCCCTTAATTTGCTCCTACACACATAGTCCATTTAATGTCAACCCGAACAGCAATGAGTCACTTTAAAGCCTTTTATTTTGGAAGTGGTTTCCTAAAACAAACACAATATATTTGGTATAAAATATGTGCATAATAGTTTTAATATACTGCATATGTAACATACTATACATCCATTTTTCCATGCTTTAACTGCCATTGTGAATTCTCAGCCCATGAATGATGACACAGGGCCATGGCAGAACCCTCTCAGCAGCCTCCACTCACTACCCTGTGATGAGCATGTTCTACAACATACAATGCTTACTTTGCCAAAGCCTCTGTGCCATTTATGTACTTGTTGCTGTTGTATATGTTTATTTTTTGAGACAGGGTCTCATTGTGTAGCCCAGGCAGTCCTGGAACTGACTATGATAGCCCAGGCTGGCCTCAAACTTGCATCAATCCTCTTGCCTCAGCTTCCTGAGTGCTGGGATTACAGATATGCACAACCATGCCTGGCTTTTGACATTTATTTACTTTTTTTTGTCCCTATGAACAATTTTGACTTATCATGGCCAAGAGACAGTATGTAACTGCATTTGAACCTGCCATAAAGAAGTGTCACTCAGGATTGTAAACATTCAAGTATTAGGGTGGTTCAAGTCTCATGAGCACCAGTGACCACTGGTCAATATGTAGACCTACAGCAATCTACACAAAATGTCAGCAGGCTAAAAACCTTTCTGCCTGGGTCACCTCTGCTCCATCTCCTACACAATTTCTTCCCAGGACTGCTAGATCAGAGTTATACCATAAGCTGGTTAGTATGTTGTGTTTATTACAGGTTGTTGTTTTTATTGTTGTTGTTGTTGTTGTTGTTGTTGTTGTTGTTGTTGTTAGGTGCTATTGAGTCAGGTTCGACTTATAGTGGCCCTATATACAGCAGAATGAAATACTCCCCAACTGCCATGCCCAGGTCCACTTATGATGGGTAAACAGAGTCCCCACATGAGGAAGAATACCTTTAAAAAGGCATTGGAGGGAAAGTCTGCTGAAAGGGGAAGAGTACCCCCTAGCCTCGGAGGGAAAGTCTTCTGAAGAGGGAAAAGTATCTCCAAAAAGAAGGTCTCTTCATGGAAAGGGAGTTAGAGCCTCATCTTTTCTTATATAAATATATAATCTTCTGGCTCTATGAGCAGTGCTGATTCAGATTGGGAATTGACAAACCTCCCTAGCAGGCTTTCTTAGGGAAATTCCTGAATGACTTCCAACAGCTGTATACTCCTTAAGTCAACCCCAGCAAAAGCCTTTATACCAACAGCTCTACAGTAAACAAATCATTCTGGTCATCCACATGCAGAAAAATGAAAGTGGATCCGCATCTCTCAATATACACGAGAGTTAACTCAAAATGGATAAAAGATCTCAACATAAAACCAGAAACTTTAAAACTTACAGAAGGCAAGATAGGCAATACACTCCATCATATAGGCATTGGAAAAGATTTCCTTAGTAGGACTCCAATTGCTCAAGAAATTGCAACAAGAATAGATAAATGGGACCACATAAATTAAAAAGCTTCTGCACAGCAAAAGAAACAATTAACAGAGTCAAGAAAACCTCCATGGAATGGGAAAAAATCTTCGCATTTTATACATCTGACAAAGGTCTAATTACTAGAATTTATAAAGAACTCAAGCAAAAAAAAAAAAACACCCAAAAACCAAACAACCCAATACACAAATGGGCAAAGGAACTAAGTAGACAGTTCTCAAATGAAGAGATCCATAAAGCCATGAAACACATGAAAAAGTGCTCAACATCCCTAGCCATCCCTAACTCAACATCCCTAGCTGAGATTTCACCTTACACCAGTAAGAATGGCCAAGATCAATAAAACAAACAACAACAAATGCTGGCGAGGTTGCGGGGAAAAGGGAACACTTTTACATTGTTGGTGGAGCTGTAAATTGGTGCAACCACTATGGAAATCAATATGGAGGTACCACAGAAAACTAAAAATAGATCTACCATATGACCCAGCTATAACACTATTGGGAATTTACA
>VMDO01000476.1:253783-266725 GCA_007922755.1 Pedetes capensis
CACAGAGACACCTGCATCTCCATGTTCAATGCAGCGCTTTTCACAATAGCAAAGATATGGAATCAACCAAAGTGCCCTTCAACAGAAGAATGGATAAAAAACTATGGTATATATACACAATGGAATACTATTCAGCAATCAAGAAAAATGAAATAGGGTCATTTGCAGCAAAATGGATGGAATTAGAGAAAATTATTTTGAGTGAACGAACACGAGCTCAGAAAGAGAAACAACACATGTTCTCACTCATGTGAGGGAGCCGATTCAAATTACAAGAAGGAAAAATCCTACTCAAAGGTCAGATCATAATAAAAGGGGGGGAGGGAAGATAAGAATGATGCCAATATAAATGGACTAGAAATCGCATGTAATTGTTCTAACAAGATTAAAACAAAGACCACTACAGGAAAAGCTTCTATCTTAAACAGAACTGGAACCCAAGGACATATAGAAAAATACTACATAGTAAAAGATAGAGAAGACTTGGATGGGAAACTTAGATGGGAAGGGGGGGAAGCATAGGGGAGGGTAAGGGGTAACTTATATGAATAATGTTTATCAAATTGCATATATGAAAATTGTCACAATGAAAAGCATGTCAAAATGAATCACATTATGATGTGCATTAAAAATTTCTAATAATAAAAAAAATCATTCTGATAAGATAAAGCACCCATTTGTCATAACAAATGGACTCAGTGGGGTGACACACAGGTAACAGTTAACTGCCCCCAATTCCTGCATAAAGTTAAGAATATTTAATTGATTTAGATACAGGAGGTATAGATGCTCAGATCATCTTGGTTTATCTCTTTGAAGTAAACACAATTTGTCTCTGAGTTCATCTCTTACTTTGATCACCACCTCACACTCATGTGATAATTTAATCAAGTGATTGTTGACAAAACCTTGATGTAATCCATGAATGCTACCAACTTCTTTATCTTTTTTCTGACCTTTCATAAGATTTAATGAATTGTAATCCTATATATAAGGCTGGGCTATCTGGAAATAAATTGGAACAAGGTCACACTGCCTCCGAGCTGCTGTGTCTGTTACCCATCACCAACTTCTCATCTGCCTTCGGGAACCCCTGGATCTTAGGCTGCAGCTGGTCTGTGGCACCCAACTATGTCAGGCACACGATCTTTTTATGTTTAAGCCCACTGTTGCAGACACTGCGTCAATTCACCTAGTGGAGGGTTTTCCCTTTTTTTGTTGAACTGCCACTCTCCCAAACATGATATCCTTCTCCAGGGATTGGTCCCTCCTGACTACATGTCCAAAAAATGTAAGACACAGTCTAGCCATCCTTGCATCCAAGGAGCACTTTGGTTGCACTTCTTCTAAGATTACAGGTAGCCATGAAGAATAAATGAGGTCATTGGGAGCTTTCTCCATTACAACTCTTCTTCTGACCCATCAGAAGCTGTTAGGTAGTCAGAGCTCCACACTTCCCAGAACTCATCCCTGCATTGAGTGGGTGCTGCATGTGAATGAACAATGGCATTCCAGACTATTAGAGTCTCATTTTCTATCAGAAAGAGAGGAAGCTCAGGGAAGGCTGGTTGTTCTTGGGTAGGCGTAAGTCAGGACTTGGCATGCGCCCAAGGTGAAAGTTCCAGATTCCTCATGCCCTGTTCAGCACACCAATAGTCTGAAGAACTTCCACACAAAACCAAGCAGCTAAAAATGAAAAAGGCTTAGATGCTGTCTTCATCCTGGCTAGTATTTGGTTTTCAGAAGTTTGTAAGAATGACTGAGAGGGAAAAGGTTATATCAGAAGAAGTAACAGGAACTACTGTTCAGGATAGCTCATAAAATGGAAATCATTAAATTTCTATGGTCATTCAAGTTAACTCTTCCTTATTGTTGGAACTTCCTTTTCCATGATCTACTGGACAGCAGAGGTTCAGGGCCCCACAAATTTACAACTCTGTCTCACTAAAGCACTGGTAACAGCAATGGGCACCAAGTACAGTTGGATAAGAGAAATAACTTCTACTATTCTATAGCATAGTAGGAATACTATGGTTTACAATTAGTTTAGTATTTCATTACAATTGATATACAATTAACTGACTATTTCCAAATATCTAGCACAGGATTTTAAATGTCCCCAATGCAAAGAAATGATAAGTATCTGAAGTTACAAATAAACTAATTATCCTGACCTGATTATTTTACATGTCACTCTGGACCCCATAAATATGTACAATTACTATGTGTTAAATAAAAATAAAAATAAATTCATTTTAAGTTGTGACTTCTATAGTCTGGTTTTACACATGATTGCCTGCTTACTGTAAAAAGAGAAGAACACTAAGAAATGTTCAGCCTTTCCAAGTTCAGTAGTTCAGTTCTATTTCAAAGAAAAAAATTGGAAATATTTAAATGCCATTAGTAAATTTGTATAAATGTTCCCAACATGAGCAATTTTATGAGCAAATCACGTTACACAGAATATATTATATGCTTAAAAACTAATATAATGACTTGATATTTATAAGGAATACTTTAAAAATTACATTACTGCTTTCTTTCCTTCCCTTTAGTTAGAAATGTGCAGATTTCTTTTAAGGAAAGAAAACATTCATTTCACCCTACTGCCCCAAAGTTTTGTTCCCTATTATCTTAAATTTAGTTTCCTGATTTAAACAGAGGAATATCACAATGCTTTGTTGAACCTCAAGATCTACTTCAGGATAATATTTTAAACTGAAACAATGTGTCAGAGGTTACAAGACCAAAGCCCAAGAGATCCATAGAGGTTGTAAACAGGTGGTACATGGACGGCAGCAGATCAGGACACACATGCTGCTCTTCTGCCCACTGTCCCACACAAGAACACGGCCCACTACTGCAAAATGTTTTCCAAAAATAGCCAGAAATCAAATTACATGAAATTTTCTGATTTTTAAAATTCTGGCCCCTACTTCAAAACCTTTTAAAATACTGGGTTTTGTGAGCAGCTAGTTTGCAAAAGCCACAGAAGACAACATGCTATATAAATAGAAACTGTGGGAATAAATACAACGTCTAAAGCCATGAATTCTTTTGGAAAATAAAAGTTAGTCTCTCTACGGTACATATATGAATGACAGCTTTTCTCCCGGCAACAGAAGAGAGTTGACACGGGGAAAAAATGAACCTGAGAAAAAATGAAATTGGCTGTTAGAAAACAAAAAGGGTAAAGGTGCCTCTGCTTCCTTTTTAAATTAAAGCAATAGCAAATAATATAAGCTTTTGAGTCTATTTTGGGACAATTCCAGAAGGTACAAAACACATGGAAGTTAGCCTGCCTTAAGCATAGCTATATTCTCTAATATTGCCCCATCTAATCAGAAGAGCTATCTTAGGGTGGGGGTTTGCCACACAGAGCTATCCAGTTACAGCTACATTTAGAATGGCCTGTGCGACTAAGCATGATGACTGAGCAGGGGAGTGTCATCTCCTGAAAATGTACATGTTATATATGCAAATTACATGTGTGAATATGCACCTTAAGGTGGTTTCTGACCCCTCCCCAAAAAGCTAAAGATCCCACATGTAACCAGTCATATCAGTGAAAGGTGAATTATGTGAATGCAACAAGCACAAACAATGCAGTTGTCTCTTCAAGCATACTTCCTCTGCAGAATCCGCTTTTTATTTAATCATGCCGTGATCAGCAGAGCACAGCCATTCTCTCTGAGTAAGGAAAACACCACATGAGTCATCTCTACGTTGATAAGGAGACTGCAGGATGAACACACTGCTGTGAGGTCAGCATCAGATGGTGCCTTGTCTAAATCAGTCTATGGAACAATCAGGATGATTTTGTCCTGTGATGTTCAGTAATCACGGCAGATGATGTCACTCTCCTTGTTTTAGTGACAACCCCAAGCACAATCTAATGTTTATTTCCCCAAATCAGGAAAGGGAAAAAAAAAAAAAAAAAAAGAAAGACCAAAAAATATAATCCATTCTATTTGTATTCATAATAGTCCCTAGATGGAGAAAATATCTTGTTTTCACACATGGCCAGCAAATGTGACACAATTTCCTGCTTGTTTAAAAAGTGTAAAATCAAATGTGTAAATCTCTGGAGAAACACCAACACCTAAGAATGTCACTACTGCACCAAATGGATATCATGTCTTTGTAGCCAGAAAGTGCCCTTTCAAACCTCTGATAACACAAAGAAAATGGCAGCTCAGAGAGATCCTTCTAGACAATGACTGCTGCAGAAGCTGCCCAACAGCACACACTTTTAACAGCAGTGAATGAGAGGCACCAAATTCCACCCTTCACTTTCACAGAGGGACAACTATGCAAATTCCATTTTGAGCATTTTCCTATGGTAGCTCAGATTCTTAAGACAAGGAAATGAGTTTGGGTTGCTTTCTAATTTGCCTGAACTCTGAGGTTAGAAACTATCAATTACAATGGATTCTAAATCTCATGTTTCGTTGCAATTTTAAAAAGACTTGGCTTTAAAGTGTGGCAAGGAGATGTTAGGTTGAAATGTCCTAATTTGTGGGTTAGCTCATGACAACTAAACCTCATTTAAAATCCTCATTTGTCTAAAGCAGTTAAGTAAAATATTGACTAGCAACAGCCTTAAGTCCTTTTAAGAATAAGGAAGAAGAAAGAAATTGGCCTGATTGATATATCTCCATATATGCAAAAATTTGAAACTCAAGTTAAAGAACCCTAGTCCTAGTTGGGGGGTTAGCTCAGTTGGTAGAGTGCTACCCTGCACTCTCTGAGGACCCAGGTTCAATCCCAGCACCACACAAATGGGAGAAGGACATGGCAATCCACTCCCAAAGCAATCCCCAAAACAATCAGCCATTGAAAACCCTATGAGGGTCACTATGAGTTGGATATGATTGGACAACACCTAACAACAAGTTCTAGTTGGTAATGGACATGAAGCTTCACATCAAATGAAGGCAATAGGCACAGCAAATGGGCAAGGATCTCAATGGACATACATCAAATTAGAGTAGTTATATACTAAGTGGTAAAGAAACTTAAAATTGTTCTAGCTCATCAGTTGAAAGTAAAAGAGATACCATTACTATCCTTTTCAAAGGTAACAAACAACGCAAAAAATTTTAAATACAAAAGGGTATATAGGAAAGGTAAGACTGCTTCCCACACCATTGTTGTCCCCACCAGCCTTCTCTCAGGGATCTCTTGTGGCAATGTTCTTCTTATTGTGTGGTTTTGGTTTCTGTTACTGTTTTGAGTTTTTGTTTGTTTGCTTGTTTTTTTTTACAATTCTTGGGAGTTGAAACCAGGGCCTTGTGCATACTTTGCAAATACTCTACCATTGGGCTGCACCCACAGACCAATTTTCATTTTTTATCTTGAGACAGGGTCTTGCTAAGTTACAACAACTGCCTCTGGCCTCGAACCTGCAATCCTCTCTGCCTCCTGAGTCACTAGGATTACAGGCATGAGCCACTGTTTTGTTTAACTTAAGAGGTATACTACTCTGTTTTAAATAACTCATTCCTTTAAATGACCGGGGGCATGGAAAGGTCCCATCCTTTTTTTTATTCCCAAAATTACTTAAGAAGAAAGCAGAGAGCGGAAATCCTCCCACTATAGTTACCAGCAGGTTTAATTGTCTTAAAATTTTATTTATATTCTATTCTGTGAGAAAAGAAGACAAAGGAAAACCAGAGTCAGTGCCAGTCATCATAAATAGCATTCCGCTGAAACCTTCATTGTACCATAAACTATTGGTTGTAGACACAGAATACTACACAATCCATCCTCATTTTCCAGAGATTAGATGGTCCAGAATTTCCAGGGAGAATATTTTCACTGAAAACCAGCAGTCTTGAAACACATGTAAAAGAAAGTTTAGGGTGTCACTGTGCCTAGGATTGAAGCTGCTGTAGAATGCTGCTTGCCATCTTGCCCTCCGTAGCTACACTCATTTGCCATTCCTTTGGCATTATTTCCACAAAAAGTTGGGGTAGACTGGGTGGGGTAGGAGAAGGTCCAAAGTTTCCAAAGAAGAAAATCCTCAGGATCTTCAAAAGCCTTGGGGGTTGGAGGAAAAGGGGTTAAACTGAAAGGCAGTCTGCGGCAGAAGGTACGCAGGCTTCAGAGCTGGAGATGGTGGAAAGGGGACAAAAACATCCATGAGGGCTGGAGGTGGCAAGACCAAAACTCAGCCTGAACTGGGAAAACTAAAGAGACCTATGAGACCAGGGAGGCAGCTTGGCAGTGCAATTTATACATGAAATAGACAAAACCAATATGGGGCAGGTGCATCTTATGCCAGAAGCTCAGATATAGGTGAAAATGTGTGTGATTCAGATCTGATTTTCTCCTATCAGTCGATGGTGGTTGAGGGGTATGGGTGGTATCTGAAACCCATATATCTACTATAACCTTCACAGTATATTTTTTCTGATTTTTACTTTATAGCATTTATGCTTGATATTTTGAAGATATCCTAAATATACTTGTGGCCCTGTGAAGTATGCTGCTGCCTGTTTGGCCTTCTTAGAATTTCATCACATCTATCTAATTTTAGTGCAAAATTACTGATTTTCAGGCATGTTTTGCACTTAGTGAACTGTCAGTGAATGAATTTTTGGATGATATAATTATAGGTGAAAAAATCTGAAGTGTAGGAACAATAAATTAAACGTAGTCATCAAAATAGCTTGTTGAAGTTTCAGCCCATATAAAGAACAATGTACTTTACATGTTGCTGGCAAAGGACACTGGTCTTTCTGCTTGCCAGCCAAAGGCACAGCCATGTGCCAAGTACACAAATGCAGTTTATAATTCATTCAGCCAACTACATTTAAAATGACACAATTCTAAAACTAATTATCTTGATTTGGAGGAGTCACAGTATTCAAACTTTTTATATAAGGTGAGGCTTCATTACTACTTTATATCATATTTTCTCATTTGTGGGCTGGGGTTTAACTCAGGTGAGAGCATACCTTTCTGCACTGAGGCCCTGGGTTTAAGCCCTAGCACTGCGAAAATGGGAGAAAGACGTGGCAGCCCACTCCCCAAACCATCCCAAAACAATCTGCCATGAAAAACCCTATGAATAGCAGAGAAGCACTGACATAGTGCTGGGCATGGCACAGTGTCAGGTAGTGTTTCATTCTATTGGACACTGGATTGCTGTGAGTTGGACCTGACTCGACAGTACCTAACAACAACAACACCTCATTTGTATAATTCATATTTGCACAAAATGGAATCATACCATATTCATTAGCATATGTCTTCACTTACTTTTTAGTAGAGATATTTAGGGAAAATATCCACACTTTGTCTATTTTCTTTTCTCTATGGAAATCACACTCACCTTCTCTCTTCCTAAATGATCATCTCTAATCTCGTCTTTAAATACTTTACCTGATGACCCCCAAAGGTACCATTTCCAGCCCCAGCCAATTTTATAGCTCTACAAGAACACTGATTGGGCATCTCAAAACTAACATGGCTCAAACAGAACTCTTAGGACCCTTGTTTGCTTCTCCTCTCAATAAAGAGCAGCATCATTTACCCAGACAAAAACGCTGGATCAATCTTTGACTTTTCCTTTTTCTCATATCCCCCATCAAAACCAGCAGGCTCTACCTTCAAAATATATTCTAAGCCTGACCACTTCATGACTTTCTTTGATCGCTGCCCTAATCCAGGCCACACCTTTATCCCTAGCCTGGACCACTGAAAGGGTTACACTGAATATCCTCTTTCCCCAAAATCCTCTACTCAGAATACAGAAGAATGATTTTAAAGCACAAAGATCACATCAACTACTGTACTTATACTTCCCTAATGGAATCCAATCATTCTCAGAATAAAATCCAAATTCCTTATCATGGCCTATTCAATCTGCTCCCACCTATAGCTCTGATCTCATTTCATATCACTCTCCCTCATACCTATAACCACCTCCAGCCCAAGTCCAGCCAAACTGGCTGCCTTCCTGATCCTCTATCATGCCAAACACATGCCAGGTCAAAGGCTTTTCTTTTCACTTGCTGTTCCCTCTGCCTAAATACTCCTCCCCAGACTCTGTTACTTCATTCAGGTCTCTATACAAAAACCAATCAATATCCCCCCCCTCCTCCTCCCCACTCCCCACCCTCCCTCTCCCTGTCCCTCTCTCCCTCATCTTGCTTTATTTCTTCTTAGCACTTTTTACCAACTGAAATTACATTTTTATTTGGCTATTTGTTTGTTTCAACCATAAACCAATACTTGGTAAACAGCCATCAGGTGCAAGGTATTCTTCTAAAAGCTGGCAATACCCCAGTGAGTGAGACAAGCGAAGATCCCAGCCCTCAGGGAGCTCACGTTCTTATCTACCAACCTCACTCAAACCTCAGCTCCAAGGAGGGATGAACACACAGTTACCTTGTAATCAACAAATCCCTAGTGCCCAGAGCAGTGCCTTGGCGTGGAGCAGGCATTAACACAGTTGCTGAATGCAGGAAATGTCCTGCCACCTGCAGCCATCTGTTTCCTTGAGGACTCCAGCCACAGAGCTCTTCCTTTCTACCAGATGAGATTCAAGTTGGGACCGAGAATGTCCACAGTGTCCCCCTAGACAGAGCAGTATGGATAGCCATCCTCCATGGCAGGGTTGAGTCCCTAACCCTGGGCCTGTCTGTCCTGACTGACTGCCCAACCTTCCATTCCCAGCATCCTGCAAACTCCCCCAGTGGCTGTGATACTGGGATTTATCTCACTGAGTCACAAGAACACCCAATGAACATGGTGGTAGTTGGCCAGGCAGTCATCATTAAACAGCCCAGCTTTTCTCTACCAAAAGCAGCTGGAATTTAGATGCATGGGTCATACTGCCTGCCTTGTTCATGCGGGTCCTTCCCCTCAATAGCTCAAATGAGACCTTCAACATCAACTAGCTGTCACTCCTCCACTCCACCTAGTCTCATCCCAGCACTGAACACAATGTTATTAAGGAATATTTTTGCCTCTTTCAATTATCAATGGAGGCCAGACATTTACGGACAGCGATGAGTAACTAAGTCTCTTCCAGAGGACATTTGTTAATTATGAAATGAGCTGATCACGAATAAAAATGAAGGTAATTGTGAAATGCAATTCATTCACCTTTCAAGAAAATAGTCGCTGGAAGATGGCCACAGGCCTGTAATCCTAGAAATTTGGGAGGTAGAGGCAAGAGAATCACAACTTCAAGGCCAGAGGCAGCCTATGTAATTTAGCAAAATCCTGTCTCGGGTAAAAAATAAAAAAGAAGGCTAGGGTACAGCTCAGAGGTAGCGTGCACACAAAAAGTATGTGTGAGTCCCTGGGTTCAGCCCCAAGTACTACAAAATAAATAAATAAACACATACATACATACATACGTATGTACATACATACATACGTACGTACATACATACATAAAAATAGTAGCTATAGTGGTAGGAACAACATTTTGAAAAAGAAAACACAAATCTCTTGAACTCTGGAGGTGTCAGAAAACAGGTGTTTAAAACTCCCATTTCCAATATATACATATGTGAGGATAATGTGCACATTTTAATGTTCTAGGTAACTCAGATGTGCCCTGCTTTAATGCCCACTCTCACAGGGTTAGCAGATGAAGATGTTTATGAACACAGCAACAGCAAAGGCAGGAAGCCCCCATCTGGTGAGCTGAATTGGACTGGGTATAGCAACTATTCCTTCCCACATCTGGGACTCTAGCTTGGAAACGTGTGTTAATAAAGCCAATGAAGAGGGTGGAGAAAATTGCCCTGCTCTACATTTCAGAGCCCAATAGAACTACACTACATTTGCCCAGCACTTCATTTCCTTTTAAGTATTTTCACATACATTATCTCTTGTCTTCAAATCAAGTAACCCACAACATAAAAGTGGCAGAACCCAGATATGCCTAGGTCCAGCCCATGGCATGTGTGTGTGTGTGTGTGTGTGTGTGTGTGTGTGTGTGTGTGTGTGTGTATACACACATATATATATGTATGTATATATATATATACATACATACATTCCATATATATATATGGAATTTAGATGCATGGGTCATACTGCCTGCCTTGTTATATATATATATATATATAACATATATATATATAGTTCCAGTCGCTGGAACTATATATATAGTTCCAGCGACTATTTTCTTGAAAGGTGAATGAATTGCATTTCACAATTACCTTCATTTTTATTCGTGATCAGCTCATTTCATAATTAACAAATGTCCTCTGGAAGAGACTTAGTTACTCATCGCTGTCCGTAAATGTCTGGCCTCCATTGATAATTGAAAGAGGCAAAAATATTCCTTAATAACATTGTGTTCAGTGCTGGGATGAGACTAGGTGGAGTGGAGGAGTGACAGCTAGTTGATGTTGAAGGTCTCATTTGAGCTATTGAGGGGAAGGACCCGCATGAACAAGGCAGGCAGTATGACCCATGCATCTAAATTCCATATATATATATGGAATGTATATATATATATATATGTATGTATATGCATATACATACATATATATATGCTGTTCTTATTGTTAGGTGACTTTGAGTCAGTGTCCTACTCATTGCGACCCTACAGTGCAACTGGTGAAACACTATTGTCAGTGCTTCTCCACTATTCACAGGGTTTTCAATGGCAGATTGATTTTTAGGAGTGGGTTGCCAGGTCCTTCTCCCAAGCCTATAGCACCTGGTGTTCCGAGACAATCTCCCATCCAAGTACTAACCAGGCCTGACCCTGCTTAGCTTCTGAGATCTGACAGGATCGGACACCAGAGTGCTACAGCTGCAGGCATGTATACATATACATATATACGTGTGTGTGTGTGTGTGTGTGTGTGTGTATAAAATGTATATATGAAAGACAGCATGGTTCTCTGCAAATCACTTTCTACAGTCAACTAAAATATTGCCCTTTGCTGAAGCAGAGGCAAAACAAACAAAAAAACAAAACAGACAAAAACACCATATATTCACCAGTGGTTTAAAGTGGTGGGAAAATGCATTGGTCCTGGAGCTCTGGGCAGAGAGATGGTTTCACAAACTCTTCCAGTGGATGCAACTCCTGCAATGACAAATACAAAATACCTGGTGTGAATCACAGGCACACTGTGGCCTTACCATAAGGGGGACCATCTCAATACCAACTGCCAGGAACCCCATTTAGTATCAGAGCTCCCATCCTCCTCTTCCAGCCACCCTGACTCCCCACAGTAGAACAAGTCTTCAGTTCAGCCACTGAAATGGTCCCCACTCCAATTATAGAATCTTAGGCACAAGGGAGCTTTAGCAATCATCTTCAACAGGGATCACAAACTGAAACTATAGTGGGTTGCATCTACCCTGCAGAGGCATTACATGTCATCTGCAGTGTACATCCAGATCTGAGCCTAACTTAAAAATCAGAGATGTCACATAAAAACTCAGACTTCTGGTTTCTCTTTAAAAACAATGAAAAAACAGATCTACCAATATGGACCAATTCACATCCAGTAGTAATAAGCTCGTACTAAGCAGCAGTTGCCCTTCATAGGCAGACTTGGCTACTCCAAATGCCACTGTCCCCACCACTACCTATTGTTTTCTCAACACTGAGAAAAACTTTGATTGTCATTAACCACTATCCCTGCATTATTGTTCCTATATTACTGAAATGTTTTCTTTAACTTACAATTCCAAGAAAAGCAGAAAAACTAAAGAGAAAAGGACTGAGTTCTAAGACTAAAAAAGGTAGGGCACACATAGTAACTCCAGTTAGTAGTCTCAGGTCTGTAGACATTTGCAACCCCTGATGAAGTACAATACTGCAATTTTATATGGGTTAAGTGTAGGCAGGAAACTTACTTGCCCATTCCCACAGTTGATAAGATAGGACTCTTTTACTACCCATTGCATAATAATCATATACTACAGAGCAAAAAATAAACATAATAAATAAATACACACATACATACATGTGTGTCTCAAAATTAATACTTGGCTATAAGTATTAAAGTCAAGAAAATACAGTCGAAGCATCTCATCTACTTTGTACTAAAATGTTTGTCATCCCTTTATGTTTCAGCAAGGAATATAAGGGTAAATCATATCAGGTTTCCTAAGAGTTGATTTCCTAATAAGATGTTTTTCAATAAATTCACTGCCTTAAGAAAAAAGAAAACTCATAAACGTTATGTACTTATGACTTCAAAAATGTTCAGTTAATGTCTCAAACTGTCTGGGACACTCTTTAGGCAAGAAAAATCTCCCTTAATATGCATCTTAAATTAAGACTATAAATAAGCTGGGTGTGGTAGCATGCACCTGTAATTCCAGCACTCAGTAGGCGAAGGCAGGAGGATCAGGAGTTGAAGGTCAGCCTGGGTGATACAGTGAGACCCTATCCAAAAAACAAAACAAACAAACACCAACAAAAAACAAACAAAAGGGCTGGGGATGTAGCTCAGTGGTGGAACATTTGACTAGCACATATAAGGTCCTCAGCTCAATCCCTAGCACCATTAAAAAAAAGTAAATAAGCTTGTGTGTAAAGTACTAGCACTGTAATAAATGAGCAGTGTGCAACTTTAAAATTGTAGGAGTTATTTAATTCTTTCAAAGAATTTGTTGATTCGTGCAACAAATACTTATAGAACCCAATTACACACCAGACAGCATGAGAGGTGATGGAGACATAAAAGTGAACAAGATCCTTACGTTTCTCTATCTGAATAAAAGACAGAGCCAGACACCCCAAACTGCAAAACAATGGGTGAATGTAATAATCTAGGTATGCACAAGTGTTATGGGAGCACTGAAAAGGGACACCTCATGCCACAAAGGCAGAGACACTTCTTCCCAGCATGGACAGAGGCCAGGGGAAATCCCAAAGCTTAGATAGGAGAGGACCAGGCATAGAGGGGATAATAGAGGGAGAGCAGGGAGCCCAGGCCATGGGAC
>VMDO01000476.1:266825-300430 GCA_007922755.1 Pedetes capensis
TCCCTACCCCAGGGTCTGGATTTCCACAGGCAGAAAAACTACACTGCAGTTAAGTCTAAGCAGAATGTCTGTGAGGAAATGTCCCCGAATACCTGCCCATCAAAATTCCCAAGTGGGGTTTTCTTCATATGAAAAGAGATGAGGTACCAGCGCTGGTTGAGGCACAGTGAAGGGAAAGTAGTTCAAAAAACAACCTGGAAAGAAAGGGGCTTACAGAGGAATGAAGGCCAAGTAGGTGGCCACAGTTAGGATTCAGGGCTCAAGACCATTAAGAGGAGACAAGGAGGCAGGGTCCACCTGAAATTTGGGAAGAACTTCCCACATTAGGTTCCCAAATATGGCTGAAAATGAGAATCTCCTGGAAAACTAAAAAAACTAAAAATGAAAATGAAAATGAAAATAATACTGGGTCTCAGACCCAGTAAAGCAGAATCTTTGGTTTGGAGACCCTGGCATGGGTCAAAAGCCTTCCCCAGGTGATA
The DNA here is from genome assembly GCA_007922755.1 of Pedetes capensis. NCBI lineage: Eukaryota > Metazoa > Chordata > Mammalia > Rodentia > Pedetidae > Pedetes > Pedetes capensis. The sequence goes on from VMDO01000476.1 coordinate 267,308, forward strand.
CTGATGCCAGTTGAAAAAAGGGTATATTTCACCCAGAGGCCTCAGAAGCTCCAGAACACTCTCTTCAGAGTCATTAAATCGGCATCCTCCAGGGAAGATCCAAGGATTCAGGTTTCAGGCTTCAGTATGTTTACCCATTCTGCACCACATTATGACAACCATTGCCCAACTCCTTTTTAGTTTAAATAAATAAAAAGAACAGAATGCCAACAGCTAGAGTGGCAAGTGGATAAGTGAAGGGGGCCTTCCTCTTCACAACAGGCCCTCACACATCCACCGTGAGTGCCCCCAGATAAACTATGGGCTGTCTAGTCTCAGCAGCAGATCTGCACTTTCATACAGCTATGCAGGGTCCTGCTAGCAAGACAAAGGATCTGGGGCCATCTGGTCATCCGAAAGGCCTTCGAGGAACAGCTCCAAGGCACAAGTGTGCTGATCAGATCCTTCCTGCCCATCAAACGGCTGGACATTGCAGATCAATGCAATGTGTGGAACCCTGCCAAGCCAGCTGAGCACTTCTCTTTCCAGATTTCCACTTTGTGGTCATGTAATGGCTTGAGCAATCCCAAACCAAGAATGGCAAAGTGAAAGCAGGTGCTACAAAGATGACAGATCAGAATACGCTGCTTTCCTGAAAGGATCAGATCTCTTCCTTGACATCACTAGGTGCTACCAGGTGACCTTCAGGGAGCCAGCACAGAGAAACTCAGAGCTGGCCAAAGTCAGCCTTCCTGATTGCAAGGCCCAGCAGCAATCCACGCTATCCTTAAACAGAACAAGGAGAGACAATCAGGTGCCCCCTTCAAATCCTAAGGATCCTCTACTTGTGCCAAGTAATAATAAATAAATAAAACAAATTTAGAAGAATGTGGACGGGGAAACAAATCTAAGGAGAGCTCAAGCAATTTGACCCCTTTTGGTGGCCCTCAATTTTTAAGACAGCCATTCATTTTTCCTGCAGTTCTCTCATATCCTGGACGAGACATTTCTCTGGCCCAGTGTTCCAAAAGACATCATATTTTTGTTTGTTTGTTTGTTTCAGGCCCAGCCAGAGACCATGAGTGCTCACCTCTCTCATCTTTACCTGTCACCTTCCATGAGAACAGAGAAGTTCTGGTCACTGTGAAAGTCATCTTACCCCCTCATTCCTTCCAAACCTGAACTCTGACCACAGGACCTACTATGGGCCAACAGGAGCCCCCGCATTAGACATTCTCACAGCATCACACATCTCTCCCTCACAGCACAGACCACTTATACTTTTACACCATTTTCCCACTAACCTATAGATGAATGAGGACCCACGTCATTTTTGTTCCGCTTTTTGGTAGTTTTTAAGTCTTTCAGAAGTCTGTGACTAAAAATCACTGTATCTCAATACAATGCCTTGAAATTCTTCAATGTCCTTCAAAACATACCCCATATTTCATGCCACCAAGCCCAGACTTGGTCCCTCTCTCTTTGTTCTTAACCCAAGGCCCAAGTTGCTTGCTGAGCTCACAGTAGACTTTCTTCCTTCACCTTCCACAAATTCCAACTCCTCCACCAACAAACCCAGAGAACCCAGGGGAGGAAATTTGCAACTAGCCTAGAGGCTGACCAACTTGGGAAGGGATCGTTAATTATCTTTCTATTTCATTGTCTCAATCATACTGTGTTAGTTATTTCGAATATGCAAAATGAATCTCTTTTTGATATGGAAGAGGATTTCCTTGTTTCCCAGGACACATTTCACTGGGCTATGACCAGAGCCAGTACTGTCAGAGGTGAACTCTACTGAAGCTTTCCCAGCATTCCATACTAGGAGGCCCCATTTCCCATATGCCTCTTGCCTCTGGCCCTGGTTTCTTGCTACCCCCGTCCTCCTACTATACCCACTGGCGGAGGCAAGTGGGTCTTTGGGAGCTTTTTAAAGCTCTCCCACCTACTCCACAGATTCAGTAGGAGGAGGAATGAATGTTTCCAAGTTCTCTGAATGACACAAAGCTTCCAAAATACAACAAAATTGTTAAAAAATAGCAAAATGATTTTAACTCCCCTTAAAAAAAATAAAAGCACACCTACTTTAAATGATTCATGATGACTTCAGACTTTTTCTTCCACTAGGATGTGCATTCTTTCCCCCCACGCTGATGCTTCCCACTCTGTTCCCCATCCTAAGACAGTGTAGGGCCAGGTCTCCACAGATACCTTTTCTATATAATTCAGGGTCCCCCAAAACATCTTGACAAAGTCAAGCACACTCCAGAGATGGCCAGAAGCTCCTTTCCCGCAAGGCTCCTCTTTGCATTTGTTGTTCTTTCTGCCAGCAAGCAAGCAAGCAAACAAACAAACGAAAACCATTCTCATCACCAAGAGCTCAGATGAAACATCACCTCTGTACTGTGGGCAGCCCTGACTATCTAACTTTACTCTCATCAGCAAAAGCCACTTTCCCAGTAGAGCCTATCACAGTCCATTATTACTGTATTTGTCCATATTCCCCTCCAGGGGAGCAGGAATATTGCATGATATGTTCATTTCTGTAACCCCAGCACCACAACAGTTCCTGACACATGGCAAGTGCTCAGTAAATTGCTGTTGAGCGATGGGGGATAGACAAGTAGATGGAGGCAGGTGGGTGGGAATAGGGCTGAGAGGCCCCCCAAAATGCTCCACAGCATGACTTCATCATGGACTCTGGAAGGGGTCTCTTGGTGTCTCCGGTTTTGATTCTTTTCAACCCTATTGCTACCTAGATACGGGCTTCATCAGTGTATACCTTCAACCACACCCCAACTGCTCAGACTTGGGCATTCCCCTGGACACTCAACTCCTAAATTGGGCTTCTCCTACTTGTTTCCATTCAGCTGTATATAGCTTGACAACTTCAGACATCCACAAGGGTGTCTGACCTTCTGTTACCTCAAGATCCTCAGGGATTTGACTCAAGCTCACCCCTGAAGTTATACCTCCAAGATTCCACCTCACCTTCCATCATTGCCAAAGAGCTCAAAGCTCAGCTCTGCAGATCAGCATTCTGAAGGTGTAAACCTTTGTTCAGGCCTCTCCTGCTTAAAGCCTCCTTCTGCTGCCTCATTACCTGTTAGTTCCCTTTCAGTGCTCAAGCTCCCTCCTCACCAGGTCCAGCTTGATATCCTTCCTTCCCCTCTGTCCCACGATCATTCCTCAATATCCTGAAATCATCTTTCATACATCTGTTTTCCTCAACTGACTGTTCCTTAATGGTTGGCACCCAATCTAACTCATCCATGTTGGCCCTGAGCCTGGCACAAAGTAGGCGTTTGACAAAAATATACTGAACTAGCCAAGCACCATGGCACATGTCTGCAATCCCAACGATTTGGAAAGCTGAGGCAAGAGGATCACAAGTTCAAGGCCAAAGGCAGCCTGTGCAATTTAGCAAGACCCAGTCTCAATCAGTCAATGAAGTAATGGCTGGGGATGTAGCTCAGTGGTAGATCACTTGCCTAGCTTGCCCTGGACTCAATTCCCCCAGTACAGGGGGAAAAAAAAAATCACACTGACTGAACTGAACTGAATTATGTATTTTGTCTTCTTCTCTGTGATTCCCATTTCCATAATGAGTCCTTGAAGAACCTTAACACTCAGCACAGCAGCAGAAAGTGTTCTGTTGTTAAGTTTTGTGTGTGTGTATGTGGCAAGGTGGGGTTGTGGGGGTAGGGGTGGAGCTGGTACTGGGGATTGATCCCAGGGCTAAGCAAATACTCTACCACTGAGCTACATCCATAGCTCTTTTTAAGTTTTTTTTTTCCAGTACTGGGGGTTGAACCCAGAGTCTCATACCTGCATGCTTTGTAAGTGCTGGACCACTGAGTTACACCCCCAGCCCATTTTTTTTTTTTTTTTTTTTACTTTTTGAGACAGAGTCTCGCTAAGTTACGCAGACTGCCTCTGGTCTTGAACTTGTCATACTCCCGCCTCCGGCTCCGGAGCTGCTGGGATTTACAGGCATGTGCAACCGCACCCGGCACTACCCCTTTTTAAAGTTTTTATCTTGAGACAGGCTTTCGCTAAATTGTGCAGGCTGTCTCGGGCCTTCAACCTGCAATCTTCCTGTCTCAGCCTCCTGAGTCACTGGGATTATAGGCATGTGCCACTGTGTGTGGCTTATTAAGCATTTTTATTGAAACAGCTGGGGTGCTAATTTTATCAGCAGCAGCAGCAGCAACTGCAGCAGGGACATCATCACTGTCATCACCAGAATGAAACCTGAATGGTGACAGGCAGAGAGCTATGGTACAAACAGTATTAGTTCTGGTTCAAGTATAGACTCAGCCTCTCTTTCCTGGAACAATCACTGGCATGATACTTTCCTTCTCGGGCCAAAGACTCTTCCTCTGTAGGATGAAAGAGTCAGTCAGACATAAAAGGGAATACACTGTATGCTTCCATTTACATAAAATCTCCAGAATAGACAAATCCATAGACACAGAAAGCAGCTTGTGGATGTTAGGGGTTGTGGGGAGGAGGGAAAGGGCAGTGAATGCTAACAGATAAGGTGCTTCTTTCTGGGGTAATGAAAAAAATGTTCTGGAATTAGACAGTAGTGATGGTTGCACAACTTGTGAATATACTAGAAAATGCTGACTTGTCTACTTGAACATGGTTAAAATGCTAAGTTCTGTTTATGTGAATTTTATCTGAATGGAAAAGAAAGAGCTAGACTAGAATAGATGTTGAAAACCAGGGCTCATCAGGCCAGACCAGGCTTGGCCATGTTCTATAGACCACAATGGAGTTTTCAATTTATTTGCACAAACAATTGAAAAATCAAATATTTTCTTTAATGTGGCAGTCATTTCCCAAATGTGCACGTGATAAAACTGCTCAGAACTGCACACACATGCACACACAAATGAATACCTATAAAACCCAGGTGAATCTGAATAAGGTCTATAGATTGCAGCAAGATCAATCTCCTGGTTTTGAGGCTGTAAAATAGTTACTTAAAATGTTACCACTGGGGAAGCGGAGTGATGGGAACATAGGACTCCTCCTGTACCAATTTTTGTGCAACTTTCTGTGAGTCTATAATTATTTCTAAGGTTTTTTTTAATTTACTAAGCAAAAGACTTTACAATTTTACAAAGTGGCTTCTCCTTAAAAATAGCAAGATGTAACACAGGGCCTCAAGTATTAAACTGGATGAAGCTGAGTAGTAGCCACTTCCTCTATAGTCATGGAAGCTTAGATTCATCTAATACCACGGTCCATTTATTATGGTTACATGCAATGATTTTCTCTTAGAGAAGAGAAATATTTTTGTATCAAAAACAGGAAAAAGAAAGACCAAGCATAACTTAATGTTTCCCAAAATAAAGGAAGACCGCAACATTTTTCTGAGAAAGAACATTCCTACCAATTTGATTTGCTATCTCTCACCCTTCCTCCCAAGCTACCTGAGCCATTTGAGGTTTAAAACCCCTGGGCTATAACCCTTTAGGACCAAATTTGTTATTCTAAGTCAGCAAATAAATTTTAAAACCAAACTAATGGAAAAGAACATAGCTTAAGTACACAGTATCCCATTCTCCCTAAATATTTTGGTTCCTTGGTCTTACCTTTCCTGAGACAAAATCCTTTTTTTCAGCCACCAAAAGGGAAAGCTGCACCCCTTATGCATGATCACATCCAGATAAACAAACAGAATTTCTTTTCTCCACTGAAACTGCAGGCCTATTACATAGGGGAGGGAAAGGGCCCTTAGGGTATACATTCCCCCTCCCTACCTACATGGGTACCATCCCCCCTCAAAACATGCCTGGAACGCAACAGTCCCAGAAAAAGAGGTAGGGCACAGTCAGACAAGTCAAGTAAACTGCCCAGTGCATGTCTGTAGTGCAGCCACTTCCAATCAGCCTGCACAGAAGCATCACCTGGGGCTCCAGCCTGATGCAGGAATTTTAACATCCTCATCCTCAAGTGACATGTATGCAGACTGCCTGGCATTGATCCATCCTAAGGTGTTTGGAAGTCAATGATCTGGGAACTCTGACCCCTTGCTACCTGGATAGCTGGGTAAGACACACCTCTCCAATCAAGCGATGCTAGAGCTGTACTGTCCTGTAGGGTAACACTAGCTCTTGTAGTGACAGAGCCACTTGACTGGCTAGTATGACTGGAAATGTGCTATATGGATAATGTACATAGGGGATTTTTAAGATTTGGTATACAAAAAAAGATTTAAATATCTCACTGATGTTTTATATTACATATCAAAATAATTTTTTACATACTGGGTTAATGAAAACTTGTCAAAATTAATTTCGCCTGCTAAGTATGGTGGCACATGCCTATAATCCCAGCACTTTGGGAGGTAGAGGCAGAAGGCCAGACTGGAGTTCAAGGTCAGCCTGGCAACATGGCAAAACCCTAAAAACAGAAAAGCAAATGAAATATAATTTAATTTCACCTGTTTTATTTCTTTCTAATTTTTAAATGTGGCTACCAGAACATTTTAAATTACAAATCTAGCTCATGTCATATTTCTGTTGCACAGCCAGGCTTGAGAGACACTCATTTTTTCTAGTGTGGGGATTACAACCATAACGGAAGCGGCAAGGACACTAGCTAAGCTGGTCTCTACCTACCAGCTATGCAGTTCAGTTTTCTCCCCTCTACATGATCATGATAATAACATCCTGCACACTGGGCTTTGAGTGGAAGCAAAAAAAAGAAGGCTGCTAGAAGCACCTTTGGGAGAAAGACTCGGCAGCCCACTCCCAAAAATCAATCCGATACTGAAAACCCTATGAATAGCAGAGAAGCACAAACAATAGTGTTTCGTCTGCTGTAAGTAGGGTTGCTGTAAGTTGGACACTGACTCCATGGCACCTAACAACAATAACAACAACAACAACAACAACAACAAGAAGCACCTACCATGCATCTTCTCACAGCTGGTTCTCATGCATTCTGTGCGCTGCCCATACTTCTCCCTTCCCAACTTGCTTAAGGATACAAAACTTGAACCCAAGACCTCTTGGCCTCAAACTTACTTAACACCACCACCCAGTTTTGCACAGTGGCAGCAGATGGCCCAGTGGTTTTTCACCTACAAGGAACACAGGAATCACCTAAGGAGACTAACTCTTCTCCCCCCGAGATTCTGACTGGTCCTTTGGTGTGCCACCAGGTATAGGCATTACTCAATGAGCACCTCAAAAGCATCCTGTTCCCTTGCTCTACAAGTCACTCTGAGAAATACTGACCCAGCTGAGGAATTGTGACTGACACCACCAGGATTGCCTTGGGCTTCTCTAGCCCACAGTCAGAGCCAGACAGAACAAGGGAGGCATGGCCCATGAATAGGCAAGGAACTGATCACAGGCCTTTCCCCAGCAGGAGGCTGCTTTAAGGGGATCTTCCAAACCTAGATAAAAAGTGACTATCTGCTGTGAGCATTGTTTCAAACCTAAGGAGGGAGCTGGCACTTCCTGTCCTCACACAAGTCAGTTTAAGGTAGTCAAAAAATATGGACATGGGAACTGGAGGTACAGTTCAGTGGTAGAGCCTCTGTCCAACATTTTCAAGGACATATATTCAATCCCCTCTCTGCAAACATAAATAAATATAATATGGACAATATCAAAGCATCCAATAGAGTAGCAATTGGGTTAACAAGATCGGGCTGCTTGGCTCTTCAAGTAGCAATGCATGGGAAGGCCCACTGGGACTCACTGGCACTAAATCTTGTCCAAACTTTCTGGATGTTGCTCTGCTGCAGAGGTACTGGTCCTGCTCTTCTAGATGCCAATAGAAAAGGCTGCAGGCACAGACCTGCAAGCCCCAGCGGCCTGTTTATTTTGGGCCTTTACCCTCTCAAAGAAGTCACCTCACAGAACATGAATGTTGGACAGGCAGTGTGCAGATCGATTGGACCCCAGGAGGTTGGCTGACAGAAGAAAGCACTCTCTTTATCTAAGCCAAACAGTCCCTGATCCTTCCCTTGGCCTAAAAACCCTGTGTGTGCTAAACCACGACTATCTCAAACCAGTACAAAAGAGCAATTTCTTGAAGAACAAAAATTAAAGTATCCTTCCCCAAGAATATTATTTCTGTCAGTAAAATGTGCCCTAGAAACTCAACCTTTTCTTCCTTCTTAGAGCAAATTTCCTTCCCATTTATGGGAGAAAAATACAATCTAAATGAATTGCCACATTCCCCCCACTAAACCCAAACTGCCTGGGTTATTTTTGAAAATAGGGTATTAAGTGAATAAGCACTGAAGCTGAGAATTCTGCCATTTCTGTGGGTTTGTTTGTTTGTTTTTTGTTTTTTGTTTTGCGGTACTGGGGGTCAAACCCCAGGGCCTCGAGCCTGCATGCTCTGCAAGTGCTGGACCACTGAGGTGTGCCCCCAGCCCATTTTTTAAACTTTTTTGAGACAGGGTCTCGCTAAATTACCCAGACTGCCTCTGGTCTCGAACTTGCAATCCTCCCGCCTCCGCCTCCCGAGCCACTTGGGATTACAGGCAAGCACCGCCACACCCAGGGTATTTCTGTGTTTTTAATGCTGGAAAGTGACCTGGCACTTTTTTCCAGGAAGCAGAACATAAGCTGAAGGCTGACTCCAGCATATCAGCTTTGGGCCCTCATGCAGAGCAGTTCCCCAAGCCCCCCACCTTTCAGTGTCTGCTTCTCCCACTCTACTGCCCCACTCTCAACCTCTATCTCTCAGACAACATGCAGGTAGAACCCAAACATAACCAGGTATCCACATGGCTCAGTCTAAAAACTTGATGAGCAAGAAAGCGTCTTTGAAGTGCTTCCTCCTTCTCTATAGCACTTGATGTCCCACGCACAGACCACAGCTGCTCCTCCAAGGGCTGTCCCCTACTCTTCACCCCCCTGCCCCTCGAGTCCAGCTCAAGAACACTCTTCTCTCCCTCCTCCTTCTTTTAGCTTCTGTTGTTCTTCTCTCTCACAAGTAGTGGGTCTTTCCAGATACAAGTACAGCCCCCCCCACAAGTTCACACACACACACACACACACACACACACACACAGAGAGAGAGAGAGAGAGAGAGAGAGAGAGAGAGAGAGAGAGACTGACTCACTCTCTCTCTGAACCACCCATTCCCTAGTCCTCCAAGTTTGGCCTCTACTCATCTCTCTGACCCTATATGAAAAAGACCAGAAACAGAGTTAACCAAGAGAAAATTCTCCTTAGAAGGTAGAGTAACTGGGAAAGCTGAGTAATAGATAATGGAATTCTCTTTAGCAGAGAGAAGAGGAAGGCCATAAACACTCACAATGGCATGCAGGAGTGAGTACTGTAAGCTGAAGTCCAGTCATGCTAAACACCACCACTCAGACCAGCTCGGCCCTGCCTCAGGAAAGATGCTCTTCATATCCAGGTTAGATCTCTGCTGGAGAGAGAACCCCAGCACACTCATTAATAAACCATACCACTGTGGCTTCCAAAAGCTTCCCCTAACTCACTGCCTGGCTATATCTCCCACCACCTTTCCTGAGCTATTTCCCAGGCCTCATTCCAAGCAGAGATCCACGCTGGTGCTTGGAGAAGGTACCAATGATTGAAATGCAAGAACCTGTGGTCCTAGCACCATGCAGAACTTGAGAGATGGCTCTACTTGCACAAATTCCTTCATTCACAGGTACTGAGGTTGTATGGGAGGCAGTGAGGAGGAAGACAGAGAAATTGATGAAATGAGGCAGCCTCTATTTCCAAAGAAGCAAGCAGAGGTGATGAGAGCCACATAAGGGCAAAAGTGATTACACGTTGCATCTGCTTATTGTGGGAGTTAAGGAAAGAGATAAAAAACAGTTAACATGGGACAGGAAGAAGAATGCTAACCTAATTCTGACCCTGCTATGGATTAGCTATGAGGCCTTGGGTAAGTTCCTACCTCTCTCTGAGCCTATTTCTACTTCTCCAAAATTGGAGGGCTGGTTATAGGTGATTTGAGTTCTTTTCTAGCACTGACATTCCATAGTTCTATGATTTTCAGGACACCTGCTGTGGGGATTGTGGATAGGTGGGGAAAATAGCAGACAGAAGAAGAAATATGGACTATTCCAAACTCTAAATCACTACTCACATTGATTATAGCTTTAAGAAAGTATTCCCTTCTGATTAAAGCTGCAATTGACCAAGCATAGTCAGTGATCACAGGTCAATTTCTGGGCCACTTCATCTTGATGGAACTATGCGCAGGTTGTACTTTAAGAAGGCCATTTGTTGTGGGCCACACTGAAGACACCCTAAGGGCAGTGATTCCACCCACCATGAGAACAACCTCATCCTCATTAAGACCACAGTTCATTCTCCCTGGTTTGCAGAGGAGCAGATAGGCTACAGCATCTGACTCCTCCATGTCACATGGCTCAGTAGTGTAGAACCAGGAGAGATGTCCAGATTGTCTGACTCTCAGCCAAACATTAACCAACCGTCAGTTAGTTCACTCAGAAGGCACCACATAAACTCACCTAATTGGCCCAAGAGGATGAGGGTGGACTCTAACAAGGAGAATGAAGAAGAGCCTTTGCTTCCTCTACCATCTCAACAGTCTGCAGCCACAGCACCCTAGCACCCAATCCCACCTGATCTCAGAAGCTAAGCAGGGTCAGCGTAGTTAGCCCTTAGATGGGATACCACCTGGGAATACCAGATGCTGCAGGCTAGGGAGAAGGACGTAGCAACCCAATCCCGAAACAATCTGCCATTGAAAACCCCATGAATAGCAGAGAAGCACTGACCTAATGCAAGGCATGGCACAGTGTCGGCAAGTGTTTCATTCTGTTGTACATAGGGTTTCTATGAGTCAGACACAACTCAACAGCACCTAACAACAACCACCTTGACAAGCACATTGGTCATCAGCCCTGAGAAGTAATATCCACCTCCACTCCTGTTACAAATTCTTGTGGTTAATCCATACAGGTGGTGGCTCCTACTCTAGAAACGAAAGTCTTAATTTGGGAATGAAATCATATGCAAAGATTCTAGCACTTTCTAGATGCATATTCATGGTCAGTTCCTTAACATCTCAGTCACTCAGTTTTCTCATCTGTAGAATGGGGATAAGAATAGAACCTATACCTTATAAAGTTATGAAGTAGAATAAAAGAGGTAATATATACAAGTGCTTACTTAGCACAATACCTAAAACATAAATGTTTGTTATAATCACCATAATTTTCCTGGGGAAAGAGGTCAAAACTTTCATCAGATTCTCAAAGGAGTTTATACCTCAATAAAAATCAGGAATCCCTGTTCCGCATGTATGCCTGGCATGGCACTGAGGCTATCCTGAGGAAGGAGAAGTGCCTCCCCGAGCTTCCTTACCCCTCCAGAAGACAGGAATTTGATGCTCTCTGTGCCCCCTATAGTAGGGTAGAAGAAAATGCACTCTGGCGCACTGAAGCCATACAGGATCATTTCTGGGTTTGGAAAAATGCCTCCTTGGACTGATGAAGACCCTTGTCTCAGGGTAGAAAATGAAAAAGCAGGAAGCCTAGTCCAACTCCAGTCCCCTCACTGCACACAGACAGAAGCAAGCCCAACCAGGTCCCAAGGATATAGGAGAAGAAACTGCCAGCACTGTGGTTTAACCCCTTCATTGCAGGAGTCTGGTCACTTGCCCTGCTATGGCACTGTGACAACAGAGGTGATTAACTGCAGATACACATGAAGGTGATGGGTTGGGATGAAGACGATCCAAAGCTGAAGTCCTGGTCTGGAAATAGCTGATTAAGAAGGGAAAAAAAAAAATTAAAAGGAAAAGGCACAGAAGGAGTAAGAGATACAAACCAATTTCAATCCTGACTTTGCTGCCTTCTGATCTCAAGACCTTGGACAAATTACCCAACATCTCTGAGCCTCAATTTCCCCATCGATAAAGATCTTCTATGAAGGCATTTAACACAGTACCTGGCACATGGTAAGTGCTCACTTGATTAATGCCAACTATTATAATTATGAGGATAATGAAGGATGAGGCAGACAAAGCTTAGCATTGTCACAAAGACTTACTATATTATTGGGTTTTAGTTTGTTCAGATGTTGTTGCATTCAAAACAAAATCAAGGCAGGTTTATGGGGAGAAATAACAGCATCAGAGGGAATATGGGGCCTTGCCTGGCTCCAAAACACAGCTCAAACTATAGAACCTTAAACTTGAATCCCTGGCCCAGAAAGTTCCACATAGGTAGCTATGAAGGCAGAGGTCACACAGATGAGTGTCTACCAGAAAAGCCAACTCAAGTATTACATGCCTTTACTTTTACTTGAAACAACATCAACTTCATAAAGTAAGTTTGTTATTGTTGTTGTTAGGTTGTGTGGAGTCAGGTTAGACTCATAGCAACCCTATATACAACAGAATGATACACTCCCTGACACTATGCCATACTGGGCACTATGTCAGTGCTTCTCTGCTCTTCATGGAGTTTTCAATGGCTGTTTCAGGATTGTTTCGGGAGTGGACTGCCAAGTTTTTTTCCCATTTTTGCAGTGTTGGGGATCGAACCTAAGGTCTCAGAGAGCACAAAGTGGCATTCTACTAACTGAGCTAAACCTCAGCCCATAAAATAAGCTAGGTAACTCTAATGATGTTTTCCTGTTATTAGGTGCCATTGAGTCGGGTCCAACTCATAGAGACCCTCAGGGAGTTTTCAATGGCTGATTGCTTCAGGATTGCTTCGGAAGTGGATTGCCACAACCTTCTCCTGTTTTTGTGGTGCTGGGGATCAAAACCAGGTCTTCAGAGAGTACAGCATGGCACTCTACCAACTGAGCTAACCCCTAGCCCAGATAACTCTAATAGGCAGTTAAATCTACCTGATTGATCAACAATAGGGGAACACATTATTACTTAATCAACAGTGTTGGGTTAGATGAAGTCTTTCAAAGCAAGGAATATTCAGAAGAAAAATAACTAAGTATAAAAGTGACAATAAGTGAAGGACATCTTTGATGGCAAAATGACTGAGGACACAGTTCCCATGGCAGCCCTGGCTCCCAATGTCCCTCAGGTCCCATCTGTTATCCTCCCATCCTCTTAACCTCACTATCCCTTTGACAGACTGAGAATGATTTTGAAAGCAGCCATGCTTTTCTCCAAGTAACTTGCCTAATATAAAAGTAATGCATGTTCATCATAGAAATCTGGGAAAACAAAGGAAGTCTCAGAAGAAATACGCTAATTCATCCACCAATGTTAACATGTTAATTTATTGTGCTCTCTCTCCCTCTCTGTCTTAAGGTAAATCATTTTTATTTAAACACTGAACGTTACACTAAGTTTCCTAAGATGGCAAGCATTTCTGAAGATTCAATAAAAGCAGTAAGAGTCAGTAAAAGTTTAGAACTGATGGGCAAAATGGAAACAATGTAAATGTATGTGCACATATGTACATACCCACAGCACACCAGAACGCATGTGTGCGTGCACATGTATGTGCAGGTCTTGCCTCTCAAAGCCCCTATAAACTTTCACAGTATATAACGGTCACTGTAGTCATTCCTATTTAAGAAATCTAACTTAGAGCATTAAAAAAAAAAATCCCACTCATTAAAACAATGTTCTTTGAGTATCAAAGAGTCTAACATTTCAAAGGCGCATTTTTAAAAAACATTTTTAAAAAACCCAAAACCTCCCATGTGTACCTTGGCATGAATCTGGGTTAGTTCCTGGCGGGGTTCCAGGATAGAATTTCAAAAGATACTTTATTCCTCATGTCACTGATACCACCCTATCAGACTCAAATAAATCAAAACCATAATAAAAAAGAAAAATAAAACTGAACCTCATAGGCAAAACACTCGCTGCTTAGAAAACACGAGTTTATACCAGCTCCTTTTATGGGTGCTTCATAAAATCATTTCTAATTCCATTTATACCACAGCAATAGGAAGAATAATTTGCCGATCGGTTTCAATGAACTGTACCCTGGGAGTTTTTCCCAAGGAGAGTCAAAGTGTTTTAGGGCAAGCAGATAAAAAGCCTAGGGCAGGTGGGAGAACATGGAACAGCTGCGTATCAGGCTTATCTTTACCAAGACTAGGAGATATTTCTTTCTAGTATTTCTAAAACTGGGTCCCCTCCCCAGCCATATCTAGACACAGTGAGTGGGGACTTAGGGCAGGCCACAGGCACTTAGAAGTGAAGCATGGGTAGGCTCTGGGATCACAAGTGAACCATCACCCCTCTAAGAGCCTGCTCTTAACCACTACACTGACTCTTCATCCAAGAGGGCCAGAACCCTCCTTACGTGAAATAGGACCTCCTCTGCCCAGATCTCAGTTATAAAACTGTATAAGTAATTTAGCATTCAATTTCAGGATGCCATTTTAATGTTATCATAATATGGTTCTTGCTTAATATTTTTATTCTAAAAATTTCAAAATTAAATGCACATATATAGGATCCTATACAGGGAGATACATGAAAAACAAAGTAGGACACAAAGAAATTAAATGGTGTCAAAGAAAAAACTGTTGGTGGCCCAGATTATTCTTATAAATTACTATTTGCCCCTTTTGTGGAATAGGACTGAATAGGGTACTTTTCAACACTGGGTAAGGCTCCAGGAAATTGTTTCTGAAATAGGTCACTGCAACACTCTGGGGTACAGGATCCAGGGTAAAGGATACTGAAAATTCAAATCAGACTAATGGGGTAAACAATGCTGAAAGCCCACAATCAGACTAATGGAGGGTACAATGCTTAAAGTTCAAGTCTGATTTATCTGGGCCATAAAAGTCCATCAATGTTTCTTGCACTTGTATAGTATAGTTACTGTTACTTTTTTCAAAGTGCACTTACTACTTCACATTAAGTCTCTGACACCAAAGCAACAGGAAGAGTAACTTGTTAACTAGTTGGACAAAATGCACCTTCTGCCCTAAGTAGATGAAAGTCCCAGACAAGGATATCAGTTCAGCAGGAAAGAACTTCCCAAGAAGAGCCATCCAACATTGGACAGGGTGGCTTCCTAAGAGAACAACCTTCCCTCCCCTCTGCCAGACATTTGCATGCAGAGCTTTACAATCTATGTGGCTTCCAAGCGCCCTTGCAATTTTGCGACTCCTAGTCTTCAAATTGATTACAGTGGAAGAGCATTTCCACAAGAGCATTGCCCTGTTGCCTTTCTTCATTCCTCATTAATGAGAAAAATGGTATGATCAGTGATGTAAGTCCTAGTGAAGTCTTCTCCAGAACTCAGAAGGACCATAAACAGACAGCAAAGGGCAGGCAGTGGGAGTCACCCAGAGCCTGGGAGGAAACAGGGTAAGCCTGGAGGAATGGCCCCTGGAAACAGACAAAGAATTTGGAGATGGCTCGGGGAAGGCCCTGGGAACAAAGTCAAATTGTTGGCACTGGGATAACAAGCCACATGCCATACCCCTGAGATCAGACTGTGGCAGCCCTTCTGGAAAAGGTAGCACTTTTAAGACTTCATACAAACCCCAGCTGGATCCCCAGAACACAGGCATCTCCCCTCTGCCCACAAACCCTGGACATCGCCAGCCAAATATAAACAGATCCCAGCTTCTTGAGATTGTCCTGGAGCCAGAGAGCTCAATGACGGTGGCTTCTACGACCCCCAACTTATCCACAATACAGCAAACATATCCCTAGAGTTGTGTATTTTCTCTACACTCTCTACTTATATGATTAGAGCCAAGAATAATAAAATAAGTTCATATTTATAATTTGGTTCAAAAACTAATCTCCAGGAGATGCCCTAAATTCAATCTAGATTCAGACAAGCCCTTGGGTTCTGTTTGGTCAATGGAGCTGGTAACAACAACATGACCCAATTCAAACCTATAACTTAAAAGAGTTTTGGATAAGATTTTTAAAGTCTTATGGGCAAGATCACAAAAGACTAAAGGCTACACATGTTGCTCTACATAAGGAAATCAGTCCTTCTGTCTCCATCCTTGTCCCCCTGCCCTCACAAGGCATGACACCCATGACTTTCATAAAAGCAAGACATAATTTTTCTTCCTCCAAAAACAAGGGGGGCTGGTACACAGGGAGGAGAAGGAGGAGAAGGAGGAAGAGGAGGGCCAAAACCTTGACCTATGTGGCAAGAAGTCAATAGATAATGTCCAAAAAGTAGCAAGATATGTAAGTTATCTTAAAATGTGGAAGTAGATACCAAAAGAATCAGCCAACAATTTAAAGTAGACACACCTGGGAAAGCAAGAGGCTAGGGTGAGGGGCAGGAGATTGTGGTCCTGTAGAAGAATTTGATTCTTAAAACTATATGCATGTGTAACTTTGACAAAAACCTTTAAAAATAAGAAGAAAGGAAGGGAAAGGCCAAGATACTCCAAATGCATGTATTTCCAAACTTCAGCCATAAAAAGTAAGTAAAACTTTAGGTAAATGATATTTAAATATTATTCTTCCATATTTTCCAAAGTATTATATTTTAAAAACTATTTTCCTGCTTCAAGTAATACTTTTCACTGTTCAAAATTTTAGAAAATGGCTCCCTCCAAGCCAGGCGCCGTGGCACATGCCTGTAATCCCAGCAGCTCAGGAGGTGGAGGCAGGAGGATCACAAGTTCAAGACCAGAAGCAGTCTGTGTAACTTAGCAAGACCCTGTCTCAAAAAGTGAAAAAATGGGCTGAGGGTACAGCTGAGTGGTCCAGCACTTGCAGAGCATGCAAGCACGAGGCCCTGGGTTCAACCCCCAGTATCGCAAAAAAAAAAAAAAAAAAAAAAAAAAAAAAAAAAAAAAAAAAAAAAAAAAAAAAAAAAAAAAAAAAAAAAAAAAAAAAAAAAAAAAAAAAAAAAAAAAAAAAAAAAAAAAAAAAAAGTAGTCATAAAATCATCACCCAGAAATAACCATGGGATGATTTGGAAATATTTCTTTTTCTATATGTATATTCAGATAGCAATACAGACAGTTTTCCTAAATTCTTTGGGCATCCAATGGCAGTAAGGCTTTTGTTTTGTTATAGTGGGAAACAAAGGAAGTATTTCATTTTTAAAAAGTATTAAATAAATTAGGCCTTTTGTTGCTTGACATCAGTCAATGTCAAGTATTCATTTTATAAAGATAGTCATGTCAAGTTATCACATTTTGACTGCCTGGTGTATTTGTGTTGTTGTTGTGAGGTGCTGTCGAGTTGGGTCCAATTCATAGTGCCCCTCATAGGGCTTTCAATAGCTGATTGTTTCAGGATTGCTTCAGGAGTGGATTGCCACATCCTTCTCCAGTTTTTGTGGTGCTAGGGATCAAACCTAGGTCCTCGGAGAGTATGAAGCAGCATTCTGCCAACTGAGCTAAACCCCAGCCCTCCTGGTACATTTATAAAACAAAAGCCCTTTTTGGAAAGTGATAGTGTGATTTTTCAGAATTCCTAGACATGAATTCCAGCAATGGGGGGAGGCCCTTCCTAAAAATTGGTTTCACCTCTAATTGTGTCTTTGTTGTGTGTATGTGTCTGTGTGTGTATGTGGTACTTACAGGCAGAATCCAGGGCTTCATGCGTTCTTAGCAAGTGCTCTACCACTGCACCCTCAGCCCATTTCTTTACTCTTTTGAGACAAGGTCTTGCTAAGTTTACACCGGCTGCTTCTGCCTCAAACTTGTGATCCTCCTGCCTCCACCTCCTGAGTCACTGGGATTACAGACTGTTTTCTAATCTCAGCTCCTGATCCCTCTTTAATGCACCTTGTCTGCCTCTCCCTGCGCAAGTCTCCCTTTGCTTCCTCATTCTCCCCCACCCTATCTGTCACTAGCTTTCCTCTCAACTCCACCCCAACTTCCGGCTTTATTCTCCTCTCCCAAACCACCTGTGCCCTACCATTCTAACCTGATGGAACTACAATCACATTCTCATTATGTTTTACATTTTAAGAATAAAACTTGATGTTCTTTAAGCTCAAAACTGGAATACAAAGTATTTCATGTATCCATGTTTCCAAAGCCCATGTTGCTGCCTTGGTTTTTGCTTGGTTTTTGCTGTTATTGTGGTGGTGGTTTGGGGGTTTCAGTTTTAATATTAAAAGCAGCTGCATTGCTTGGGCCTTGGACCTGAGTGGGAAACCTTCAGAAAAGAAGAGCCCTGGCCTCTCCCTTAGAGAGGCTAGTGCAGCCCTGGAAGTGGCTGTGGCCAGGGAAGCAGTGGTTTTCTAGAGTAGAGGCCAGAGAATACTAGAGGACTGGTATCAGAACCAAATTTACTCTGCTCCTGGGGCACCAGCCCAGCATCCTCCATGTGAAAAGTCATTAGTTCCAGAAGGTAAACCCCAAATCATCAGGGCACCAGCCAAAGAGCCACCTACTCTTCATCCCTCTGAGAAGGGCCTGCCTCTTCTGATCATCCCAAATGCCTGAGTCTTTTCTGTCAAGAGCTTCTTTTAAAATCAGGCCACCCCTGTCCTACACATATCGGATTTTTTATAAACTTTGGTACTAGAGTTATCCTAGGAGAGCATTTTAGATCCTGATGACTCTTTCAAGTATAAACTCTTTCTCTCCCAGCTCTGAGAGATCTGTACATTTCACATACTTGCCTTCCAGAGTTCCAAATTATCTCAGGACAGGCCCAGGTGTGATCCTAGGTCTCCACAAAAGGCCTCTCACCCAGAAGATGCAAATCTGATCTGGTCATTCAGCCAGCAGTGAATCTACCTGTGTCTTATGATCCAGGCCTCATGTCTCGTTTTAGCCATAGGCTCCTAATGGGATCTTTTGTTCAGATGGTCCAGTGAGCATCACCAGACACATGGTGCTGTACCTACCATCCCTAAATCCATATCAAGTAAAGACCATGAGCAGGGCATGGTGGCACATACTTCTAATCCCCGCACTCAGGTGGCTGAAACAGAAGGGTCATGAGTTCAAGGCCAGCCTTGGCTACATAGAGAGATCCTGTCTTAAGAGCGAGAGGGGAGAAAGAGCACCCTGGGCACCATGGTGCATGCCTGTAATCCTAGTGACTTGCGAGGTTGAGGCAGGAGGATCACTAGTTCGAGGCCAGAGGCAGGTTGGGCAACTTAGCAAGACTCTGTCTCAAAATAAAAAATATAAAATAAAAAAGGGGCTATTGGTGCAGCTCAGTAGTAGAGTACTTGCCTAGCATGCACAAGGCCCCGGGTTCAACACCTAGTACTGCAGAAGAAGGAAAGAAAGAAAGGGGGGAGAGAGAGAGAGAGAAAGGAAGAAGAAGAAGGAGGAGGGGAAGGGGAGGAGGAGGAGGCAGTGGCGGTAGCAGTGGAGGAGAAGGAGAAGGAGGAGAAGAACAGGAGGAGGAGGAGGCAGCAGCAGTAGAAGAGGAGGAAGAGGAGGTGGAGGAGGAGGTGGAGGAGGAGGAGGAGACAGAGGAGGAGGAGGAGAAGAAGAGGAGGAGGAGGAGGAGGAAGGAAGGAAGGAAGGAAGGAAGGAAGGAAGGAAGGAAGGGCAATTTCTTCGGCATGGGTCATACTCGAGGAGCTTCCACAGGTGCACAACGCTGCACTTCCCCTGGAAACTGTTCCCAAGCCATGTCCTGGTGAAGATACATGAGAAGAAAAGAAGAAATGAAGGCCCAAAGAAGCCGTTCAAATGCCCCCAAAGATTTCCTCGAGAAAGTCTGGCAATACCTCTGGTTCAGAGAAACAAACCAACCAATAAATTTCCAAAAATTTAAGTTTTCTACAAATGATGCAGGCAAGTGGGGGTAGGAAAAGCTTCCAAAGAGCAAAAGGATACAAGTTTTCACACAGTAGCAAATATTCCTTTTGGAATTGCTTCAAACCTGTGTGTGGGCTAAATCTCTGAAATAAACAAATCCTCTTGTGTTACAGAGGTTAGGGAGTGACTACCAGGGTGCAGACTCTGACAGAAAGAAATCACACACAAACTACCTTTGCCTAAACAAGGTGGTCACTTCCTCTGTCTGCACTGGGTCTTGACACAAGTGACACCTGAGCAGGGATGTGGGGCCACAGCCATGTCCGTGTGACCCTGGGTAGATGGGAATGGGCAAAAGTTCTACTGCGCCCTGAACTGGGATGGTTTTTTGAGCACTGAAATGTGCTGCTGTATCCAGCAAAGGGCTGGCATGCCCATCCTGGCTTCAATCCGCATCCATAAGCCGCAGAGGGAGGCACAATGTCCTGAACAGCAGTTGGCCAAACATGCATGAGGGAGGTGCAGCTGCCGAGCCTTTCATGTTTACCAGGAAGAAAGAGTGTTGATTTTGCAGATTTTTGATAATGTTTTCACAGCCAGTGTTATTCCCAACCCATTTTAAAATGCAATCTGAGCAACAGCCCTTTCCTCATCAGGCTGCTTGTACTTAAATGGTTCCAACAACTGTGGGCCTCAGAAAACCTTTTCCCTCTGTTAGCCACACCTCAGTGCAGCCAAGAGGAAAAACAGGGGAGAGCCAAGGTCTAGGTCTCTGCATGGCCATCCAGGGCAAGGAGAAGAAAATTCAATTCAGATGTGGGACACCTGGGCTGAGCATCCTTACCCGGGAGCTACATGATCTCAATAGGCTACATTAAGACCATTTAGGAAGGACTCTTACAATTCTAACCATCTTTGGGTCTGTAGTTATACTATATTGTTTCCATGTTCTCACTTTTAAATGAGACCCACATGCAATAGGCTATGAAATTTAAAAAGAACTAGAATGAATTAAGAAGTTACTTCAGACTGAGGGCAAAGGACAGGCAAAGCAAGCAGCACTCTTGCTGGACAAACCTGGCATGCCACCACAAAAGTGGTCCAGGCTAGAAAGAGCCATTTATAAAATATGCTGAGAGTGTGCCCAGGCCCTTTGGAATGGGTTCTTGGATTGTTTCATGAGTTTTTTTCTTTTTTTACACAATCTCGGACATTGACTATTATGTCAAAAAAAGAAGAAAAAACACTTAAGGAAGAAAAATATGTCCTTGGGAGACACAGGAAGAATGCTGTTTGAAGAATCTTTTTTCTCTCACACATACGGACTTGCACACATACACGCTCAACTGGCCTCATAAGCAATTGTTGCCATGGCTGATGCCCAGGACTCCGTCATAGTCAGCAGCCTCTGCCTCCCACTGATGCAACGGGGTAGCTATTTGACCAGCTCCCTTCCTGATGCTAGGCTTCTTTTGGTTAAAACCTCCTCCTTCAGTTAGGGCCCAACTTTCCTAAGATTCCCTTGGAAGGATTACTGTGGGCATTGATACTCAAGGGCCTGTTCTTAAAACATCTATCCATCTAACAGACGCTATGGGGACCAAGCTGTTGTAGATCCTTGGTTTTGAGAGCTGTCATGGCTTTCAGATAGACAGGCAGTGATCACATCACTCCACCCTTTAAACAACATGGTAAACCAAGCTATACATTATCGTTGACAAAACATATGTAGGCCCAGCACCATGAAGACTCCATAACCTCCATGTCACTTACAATATACTTTCAGAGATAAAAATCAGCTAAATAGTCATACAAAGCAAATCAAAACCCCCAAACCCATCATTGCTCACCAAGAAGTTGTGAGAATGGATCAAGTGTGGGCTACAAAGATCACCTTGACTTCAGATTCACACTGGGCCTTGAGGCAGGAGTAGAGTTGGAAATATTGCTGGAAGACACTCCAGGTTTTAAAAGACTTCTTTAGGGGCCATAATGGAAACCCTGCAGCTAGCTGGCCAAGAAAGCAACCATTAAGCAAACCCTCCTCTTCCCTGAGACAAAGCCATTGTATCTCTCAGGCATGCACTACAGATGCTAAGGAGGACAGGTGTCCAAGTGGGGGCTCTGGGTGGCTGGAGCAAAAACGGTACCTACCACATGTCAGTAGACTAAAAACCGAGTCATATTCTCTTTGGTTACCTCCCTAAATGCAGTTCTCAGATTTCTGCATCAGAGTCCCTGCAATCTCTCCAGGCCTGAGAAATCAAAGTCATTGAGAGTATGTCCAGGGAATCAGCACCTTCAACAAGGCACTCAATGTGATCCCCAAAGTGTGAGAATTGCCACTAGCTTGTACCAGCCTTGTACCAGGTCTTCTTCTGAAATGAGGGTTATCAAGGAAAAGGCTGAGTATCTCAAAGAGGAAAGCAATTCAAGCAAAAACTACACATGGGCTGGGGAGGGAGAAGAGAGTAGAGGGGATGGAGCAATTGGGAGGAAATCTCTTAGGGTGAGAGACAGAATATGATGATTAACCCCCCAGCCCCACAGGAAACCCTCCACTCACTGTAGCTGAGGAAGACCATAAGACAGAGGTGACTTCTTTACAGGAGCCAGAGAAGGCTTGACTTTAGATGGACCTGGGTTGGCTTAAGAATGAAGGAGCTCACCAATGTGGATGGGTCTGTCCAAGTTCAGCCTAAAGAGCCCAGAGAGGAATCTTCTGTCCCACACACCATGATCCCAAGAGTGGTAAGTGGCAAAGACCATCCCAAGTCCTCAGGCATGCAAGGGAGCGGGGAAGCTGCTTCCATCCACTTCAGACAGCAAAACACCAGACCTAGAGTCTCCAATGTCCACTCAACTCTGTCTGGCTTCTCCAGGTCCCCGAACTGATATCAATACTCCAGCTCCAAAGAAAAATGGGTTTCGCCTGTCATTCCTGAGGCCTAACCCTATATGTGGCTGAACCAGGTGGTATGTGCCAGTGCATCTCTAAGTGTGGTCACTTAGCCCAGTGTTATGACACACTCCTGTAATCCTAGCACTCTGGAGGCTAAGGCAAGAGGCACAAATTCGAGGCCGGCCTAGACAGAGACACCCTGTCTCAGAAAACTAAGCAAACCAAGTACTGTGGCATATCTCTATAATCCACACTACTCAGGAGGCTAAGGAAAGATGATTGAGGTTCAAGGCCAGAGACAGCTTGTGCAACTTAGAAAAACCTTGCCTCAAAATAAGAAGTTAAAAAGGGACAGGGAGTGTGGCTCAGTGGTGCTATACTTGCCCAGCATGCAGGAGGCCCCAGGTTCAACCACCTAGTACTAAAAAAAAAAAAAAAAAAAAAAATGAAATAAAATAAAAGTGTGTTCACCAGCGCAGCACCAGAGCATTTGTTAAAAATACAAATCCTGGGTTTGGGGACACAGCTCTGTGGCAGGGCACTTGCCTAGAAAGTGCAAGGCTCTGGGTTCAGTCCCCAGCACCAGGGGAAAGAAAAAAACAACTACAAATCCTCTGGTCCCACAGCAAAGCTACTGAGTCAGAAATTCTGGAGGTAAAGTCCAGCAACCTGTACCTTCACAAGCCTTCCAGGTAATTTTGATTCAACTGAAGTTTGGGAACCAGTGTGCTATGCTATTAGTAATATGAACGATGATAGTAAATCAACAAAAGTAGCATCATTTGCACAGGCCTACAAGATGCTTTGTAATATATTATCTTAGGTATCCCTCTCCTAATCCTCAGGCGCTATGTCCCATTGGAATCTCAGAGCAATGCTAAGGAAGATCAAGCAGCATTATTATTGCCATTTTATAGGTAAGGAAGTTAAGGCTCAGAGAGACAGTGATTGGTATAGATGACCTCTACCCAGAGTCCCAGTCCCACTCACTGACAAACCTCACCACAGTCAGAGATTTAACTCCAAGTAATTAAAAGTTACCAGCCCACACTGATTTCTTTTCTCCACAGCCCACAGGCATACTGCTGGCAGCAGACATGAAATTCACTTTTCTTTTCATTTGGCCCAGAGTTACTCACCTCAAGTGATTATCTCTAAGACCACCTTCCATTAATTCTGAAGTTGAACTGAAAAGGTGATTTTAAAACCACCAAAAGACGGATCTACTTAGTCTCAATGCTGGCCTGACACAGAATGAAGACAATAGCCCTCAACTGATGAACAGGCCCAATGCCAAAACTTCACTTGTAAGGTGGAGGCTTGGAAATCACATTGCATTTCTCCAGAACATGACATGAAGACACTGGTTAGATCCCCAGGTCAAGCCACAAAAATCTGTATGCCACAAGGAGATGCAGAAGGGCACCAAAATGGCACTTGACCATAGGCCAAGGGGGTCATATCCCAGCTTTCTACTTAGTAACCAACATGAGAAAAAAGCCCACATTACTTAGCTTCTCTGAGCCTCAGTTCACCTGGAAATCATAATAGTCTCTTGCAGGATGGTTGAAATGATTGAAAGCTTGACACTGTACATAGGGTCTGGTACACAGCAGATACTCAACAAGCAGTTGCAGCTTATATTGTTTAACTCCTAAAGCAGAAGTCATACTTTATTTTTGTTCCCTGAAAACTATGAGTTTTTTAAAGTATATGTTTGAAATTATCATAGCTGGACATAGTGGTACATACCCAGCACTCAGGAGGTTGAAGCAGGAGGATTGCTGAAAGTTCAAGGCCAGTCTGGTCCACATAGTGAGTTCTAGGCCAGCCAGGGTTACACAGAGAGACTTTGTCTCAAAATACCAAAAACAGGAAAGAAAAAGGAAAAAGAATTATTGGCTACATGAGAATTAACTGCCTTCAAAAAGACTTAAGGAAAGAGGAGAGTGTGGTGGACTCAGGGATGGAACAAAGGATCAGATCCTGCCATTTCCCTCACTTTGGCCTTCCTTTGGCTGTCAGCTCAGTTGTCACTGCTTTGGGAACCTTCCTTGGCCTCCCAGATTGGGTCAAACCTCTGTGGCCCCAAATACTTCTTCTGCATAGCCTTACATTGATTCCAGGCTTACCTTTATTTGCTTAATATCTGTCTTCCTGACAAAACACAAGCTCCAATAAGTCAAGGCCCAAGTCTGTTTCTGCTCACCCATGTGATGTTCTCTGGCACTTTGCCCTGTACCTAGAACACAGTAGGCACTCAAATATTTATAGAATGAATCACACTAGGGCAGTTGGGCTGCATGCAAGTAACTTGCATTCGGAGGTCTGTGACTCAGGGCTATGTGGAGAAGCATACCACTCTTTTTATGTCCCAATGAAATCAATTTGCCTCTGCCATATCACACAGACCAAAAGGCTGATTATGAAATGCACAAGTTATTAAATCCACAGACATTCTCTTCCAATGGGTGCACCTCTTCCAGACCTTGGTTTGCTCACAGGGCATGTGCTGAATGAAGTGAAGACAGTAAAAAATGCCAAGCAAGTCTGGGTTTATTGCAGCTGTCCCTTAGTCACTATCAAAAGGGAGAGGCAGTGCCAACCTCAGCACAGCCAGAACTCTGCAGCAAAACGTGGAAAATAATGGTGCCAAATGGAACGCACTGAGTGTCAACGTGTACAGGAGCAGTCCTGGGAGAGCTTCACACCCTAATAAGATGGGTTTGGTCACCACACCACAGATAAGGAAACTGAGACTCAGGGAGGCGAAGAACATGATCATGATCACATGGTGAATAAGCTGCAAGAGACAGAAACTAGGACCCACTTCAGTCAGATTGCAAAATTTGTGTACTTAGCCATATTCGGCTACTCTCCCCAAATTGGGTTTTAAGTTTCTCCAGACTCTGAAGGAGGGACAGGCCTCAGAGAGTCAATGCAACAAAGTAGAAAACACAATGCAGAAAGGAGACGTAGGTCTCGTTCAGGTTCTCCCACTACTCTGTGGCCCAGGGTAAGTCAGTTCATCATCCTGGGCTCTAGGGCAACTTCCTCCCCAGGAATATATGAGTGGACCACATGACCAACAGGGAGCAGACTCAGTGATGCTGAGCCCATAAAACCACATGCCAGTCAAAACCTATCATGAAACCATTATCTACCTGGCCCAGGACTCAGTTGTGCTGCCACTCAGCTCTCTCACTCAAATGAGAGGTTATCAGAGGCTTTGAGCTCTCTCAATATTGCAGAGGCCACCAACTTACCTCTTAGGTCCCCCAAAACTGGGTTGGATTGAGCCAACAATAAGCAAGAAGGGGCAGGAAACTGTTTACATACACTTAAATAAACCCAAACCTCCCCTTCTGCAGTGGGAAAGTATAAAAATCATCATACGCTATGAAAGAAGCAGGTATCTGTTCCCAATGCTCTGTCGGGCTCCTTTCTATCACCATTGTTCTACAGAGCACAAGCCCCTCTGGGGTGTTTCAACATAGGGCCACAGCCAACTACAGGGGCAGCCTTCAGAGTCCAAGGCCATCCATCCCAGGAACAGATTCTCCCTAGTTTCAGCCCCTGCACTGCTCTACAGAGCAATCTGGAATTTATAGTCTGTTCTACAAAGCCTTACAAGGTCAAAAATGTCCAAGTTGTGTAATTCCTATGATGAAAAGGCTGCGGAACAGCAGAGGCTAAATGGCCAATACAAATGACATTTCAGAAGCCAAAACTCAACAGCCCAAAACACAGAGTCAGCAACAGACAGAGCCACAGCCAAGGAGCCTGAGGCTGGCCAGGCATCAGGAGCACTCAGGCCTGTGAGGCCTTCAGCTTCTGTGAACATTGCCATCGCCTCCTCATCCACAATGACAGTGAGCAGTCATTCCAGCACCACAACAGGACTCACAAAAGAACTGACATCTGTTTGGGGATAACCCCTGTGCCTTCACACTCTGCAAAATCCCCACTGACTTCCACGCATATGGCAAGGCTCAGGGGAAATGGCCAAGGACGATTTGTAAAATGTTCCTCAAGATAAAACCCAAACTATAAGGAAGAGCAGAAGGGGAAGAGTGGAAGAAGCGTCATCTCGATTTTTTGCCATGAACCTAGATGCACCAAATCTAGGGACACATATAAAGTATTCCGGGGCAGGGAAGTAGGGAGAAACAAGAGACATGAAGAGGACGGGAAGGAAAAGAAAGTGAGAGAAGTAGTGCAAAGAGAAAATCCCATGTCCAGTTACCCCAACCTGAAGCTGCTCTGTAGCCTTCCTTGGTTTTGCTTGCAATCCTTCCCACCCGTACTTACCAAGGCCCTTCCAAAGGGAGTCCTGCAAGTCTACCCCAAACATCAAGCATCAAAGACACAACAAAACCTAACAGACCCATCATATTAAGTCAGCACCCAATCTCCTGAGAAACAAGAAAAGCAAACTGGCAAATGTTGAACTGACCTACCATGATGTGGAGTACCAGATACAGAATCTGAAGACATTTCTAGCCTCTATAAAAAGCTCCTAAGTGCCTAAATATACTACCTAGGCAAACCCTTTCACATTAAATGATAATATAGAGTTTTACTCATGAAATAAAAATTTTAAGTTATTTAGAAATAAAGGAAGTGCCATGCTTACACACTGAAAGGGCATTAAAAAATAAACCTACAGTTAAAAGAATGCAGTAAGGCTGAGATCTCCAAACCAGGGAATGGTTAGTAGGTAGCTAAACTAAAACCAAACCAAAACTAAAACAGACCTTCACTGTGTAAAATTTGTTAAAACGGACATTTCTACAAAAAGATGTTTCAAGTGTTTTTATACCACATATTTGCCAGTCTACTCCGCAAAAGAAACTAATCCGCACTATTGCATTGAATTGTTTTCATGACATGAACAGTGGTTCTATAATTTCCCCAAAACCAGATCTCAACTGCAAATCTAATCCACACACAATTCTAATCCACATCAGGTTTCTTAGCCTACTAAAACTGTTGAGAGAGGGCAGATTAAATTCAAGAATATACAGTATATTGGGCTGGGGTTAAGCTCAGTTGGTAGAGTCCTGTGCTGCAGTCTCTGAGGCCTCTGGTTATATTCCCAGCACCGCAAAAATGGGAGAAAGATATGGCAGCCCACTTCCAAAACAATCAGCCATTGAAAATACTTGAGGGTCACTAAGAGTCACACACAACTTGATAGCACCTAATGCATATACACAGTGTATTAACTTGAGTACTCTGAATACCACCTGTTCAAATATATTAAAATATAAAAATAAAATATAAAAAATATATTAAAAATCACACGCAAAGAATGGTTCCCATTCCATTAATGCCCTGAATACAAAGTAACTGGGCCCTGAGCAGAAAATGAGAAGACTGTTTATTAAATACCTCTTGTGGGCCAGACCTCTGAGCCAACAAGATGCCCTCCCTGACTGACCCTCTGTCTCCCTGCCCCCAAAGAGCCATGCCAGGTTGAGAATAGAGAAGAAAGATGCAAGGTCACACCACACTTTCAGATATAGCTGACATTTAACAGCAGGCAGAGGTGAACAGTATATATAGAGAGCTCAGTGTAACAGAGGAATATGTCAACCCCAATTTAGAGATGACTTTCTAATATTAGGGGGCCAATGAGTGGAGACCGATTAACTCTGTCACCATCCATTCTTGGGTGGCTTCTGAGGTGATCTTCCCACACTTCAGGCCTTCTTAACTGAGGGCAGAACTTTCTCACCTAATCTTATTTTGTTTCTAGTCACCAGTAAGACGGAATCTAGAATTTAGCAAAACCCAAGACTAGTAGAAAATAATCAAAATGAGAGTGCCCCAGAAAAAGGATGAAGTCACATCACTAACTTCAAGAAGACAAATATTCCAGGCCTCCTAAAGCCCAAAGCCAGGCTGCTCTGCAGTTATAGGCTAGAAAGCGCCAACTAGAATGGGGAAGCTTGGACAGGGTTCCAAGACCCAGCCCACAGGTAACTCCTTTTCTCCTTTTTCTTCTCCCTGTTGTTGATTATTTCTTTTTTGTCTTTCTACTCAATCAGTGTATTTCTTGAGTCCCTACTTAATATATGTATGTTTCTCAGTTTAATACCACCTTCATCAATACAAGACATCCATTGTACACAGCACCTAATATTTCATAAATTTCCACCCTTTAGGGATCTTGCAGAAAGTCTTTAAAAAAGATCTCTGAAGAGAAAATTTGCCAAATTTTATGTTGTTGGACCACAAATCCCACCAGTCTCTACATTCCACCAACATCATGGCAATATTCAGAATCAGGGTACCTGTGCCAAGTACTAATAACAAATGCAGGGCCAGGATTCTTCATTCATGACACCTGTAGGGACACCGAGGACTCAATTTACAAAGCAGCACTAACAAGACAACAGAACAGCAGATGCTACAACGTGCTGCACACCTGTTTCCAGTAAAGCCTTTAGACTGGTGCTTACACACGTGTAAGCAGGGCTTCAAACCCATGAAAAATTGGGTTCGGGATCTAGTGTAGATTCAACATGTTTAAATGTAGAGAGTTCAGGTTCAGTTCAAGTTCAGGTTTAAAATTTTAATCCTATATGTAGATTGTTGTTAGCCGCCGTCGAGTCGAGTCCAACTCATAGCAACCCTATGTACAACAGACAAAACACTCCCTGACACTGTGTCATGTCCAGCACTATGTCAGTGCTTCTCTGCTATACACAGGGTTTTGATGGCTGAATGTTTCAGGAGTTGGCTGCTGGGTCCTCCCAAGCATACAGTACCTGGTATTTCCAGGTGGTCTCCCATCCAGTACTAACCAGGCCTGACCCTGCTTAGCTTCCAATGTCTGACAAGATCAGATGCCAGGATAGTATGGCTATGGGTTATGTGTAGGCAGACAAATAAAATTATTTTTAATTTTTTTTCCAATTTTAAATAGCTAATGATACACACACACATACACACACACACACACACACACACACACACACACACACACACACACACACACACACAGGATTTTAAAGCTGAACCTGAACCCAATTTTGCACTGGTTTCTGGTTCAGGTTTGGGCTTTAAATGCTTGAACTAGAACAGATGCAGGGTTCGGGTTTGGGTTTGGTTTGAGGCCCTGCTATCTACACATAGAATTTAAACCCAAACCCAAACCAAACCCTAACCCTCTAAATTTTAATGTATTGAACCCACACCCAAACCTGAACCCACATTTTTCCTGGTTTTGAACCCCTGCCTATAAAGTTAGATCAATCTTTACCATTTTTTCCCCCAAGATTTTTTTTATCCCAATTTAATGGAGAAGAAAAGACTAGCTCAAAGATTTTGCCCACAGTCAAACAGTAAGCTAAGTAAGAGGCAACACCAAAATCTGGACCCATGACTATCCAACAACTACACTTCTCCTTTCCCTGGTGGTAAAGAGGAAAGAGGCAGGACTTCAGAGTGTCTCAAGTCCCTCTCCAGTTTGGGTACCCTCTCTTCTGCAGGGGGATATGGCAAGTGGGAAGGAATGCTGAGATGGGAAATCTGCATGCCAGATATACATGCAAACATTTTCTCTATGGCTCCCATAAGATAGCTTAGCTCTCAAACCATTACCTCACATCTCTGCAATTAAATATTTTAAAAGCACTTCATTCCTGCTATGTAAAGACTTCAGCACAGAGAAGCAAGGTCTGAACCACTCAGGCTTTGTTGCAAAGAAACCATCTGCCCCATCTTATTCAAGTTACAGTCTAAGATTTGTCTAGACATTTCATGCTGCAAATCTATTGCTAGAGTCATCCCAGACCTGAACTATCAGGATTATCAGCTTCTCTACTCCATCCTCAGCTACCATGGATGAAATGACATGGGTACATGAGATAGGATTCCACGCTCTCCCTGACCCAGCAAGGCTGCAACCCTGACTTCCTGAGGCCTGGAGCATGCATGTATGGTGTTTGGAAAAATAATTATAAGGGGCAATAGACTCTCATTTGGAAAACCAGAGAAAATAAAACCACATCCATCAACCTTCCTACTACAGTATTATTTTGGGACATTACCTTGTAGTTTTTTCATAAACATTTAACACATGGTTATAACCACAGCTTTTTGTACAATTCTGTTTTTTCTTTCTCCAACTCCTATTTCTGCTTGATCATCAAGGATCACCTGTTCTACAGTACCTCTTCCAGCCACTCCTTTGTCCAGGTGAAATGAACCCCTTCTTCTTCTACACCTGCATTATCCTTTAAACATATCTGAGTCATGCCCCTTTAAAACTTTACTAATTAGCTTACACACTAAGCTCTCCCTATAAAACAGAGCCCTTCCAGAGCAATGTGACTGTAAGTTTTGATCATCGTTCACATAATTTGCAGAGGCAACACCAAAATGTTAACAGGGGCCACACTGGGGCAGCAGGACCAGTACTGATTTGCTTTAGCTATCCTTCCAACTTTTGATGTGGTTCCAACTTTTCCATATACAATATACAATTTCTCTCATGTGAACTAAAGTTGCTTAGAGCTACTATTGATCAATTGCAAAATCACACAAAGCAGAAAGGGGTCTGAAGGCACGGGATGTAGACCAAAGCACCAATTTTAGAGCAGGAAAGTGGGTGATCCTACAAGTAAGTAAGCTCTGACAACTATAAACTAATAATGATTCCTGGCACAGTTAGAAAACAAACGATTTGGGAACATTTAGAAAAGAACTTATAGATACCCCTCATGCACTTATTAAAACTTGACTGAGCTAATCTGTCTTTCTACTAAGCCAGGAGGCAGCAAACCCAGCCCATCTCCTGTTTTTGTAAAGTAGTATTAAAACTGCCATGCTATTCATTGGCAACTTGGGCACTTGGGTGCTACAGTGGCAGAGCTGACTTGTTCCAACAGAGTATGTATGGCCCACAAAGATGAAAATGTTTGCCATCTAGGCACTTAGAGAAAAAGCTTGCCCCCACCCTCCTCTGTTTTAGCCAATTGTCTCTTTTCAGGCAGGAAAGTTGTCTTACTTCCTCTGTGTGCCCTCAGCCCTAGCAGAGTGCCTGGCACACAACAGGTACCGAGTAAACATTTGGGGAGTAAATGCACACATTGGCATCATTAGTGGCTTAATGACAAGCTGCAAAAAGGTTACTGGCAGCATGACACAGGATTCAATTCTTAGCCACACTCTGTCCAATGTCTTTTTAACAATGACTTGGCTAAAGACACAGGAGGCACACTTATCAAACTCAGATGGCACAAAAGGGGAAGAAGAGCTAATGCTATATATGACAAAATCAAGATTCAAATGATCCTGATAGCCTAGCATTCTGGGCCCAAAACAAAGCCAACTGTGCAAACACAGGCTGGGGGCAGTTCTCAACTTCCCTGAGTCCACCAGCCCTGCCCCAGCAACCATTCATGCGAAATACAGTGGGTCCCTGTCACTGACTACGAGGTCCATCTGAGCCCAAAGGACTGAGTAATGCAATCTTCTACAGCGTCAAAAGTAGGACAGGGGCCAGTTCACGGAAAAACAGTAATGCCCCCACTGTGGCCTGCTGCTGCTCAGCTGAGGACATCACAATTTTTTACATTTTTTTTATTGGATTGCTTTTCTTGGTGGTACTAGGGGACTGGACCCAGCCAGGGACTCACACATATTTTGCAAGTGCTCTACCACTGAGCCACATCCCCATTACCTTTTTTATTTTGTATTTGGAGACAGGGTCTCGCTAAGTTACACAGGTTGCCTCTGGTCTCAAACTTGCGATCTTCCTGCCTGAGCCTCCTGAGTGACTGAGGTTATAGATGTGCACCACAATGCCCAGCTTACTGCATTTTTAATGGGTTCCAATCACATGATTGAAAAGGCACCCAATGGTTCATAATGCAAAGTTGCTATTCCACAGTTAACCAGTACCCAGCTCAGAGGCAGTTGCCATGACCTGTATCTTATGTGTCCTTCCAGAGGTGCTATACACGTATATAAGCAAATAAGCATCTGTCCTCCTCTCCCTTTTTTGCACAAATTATAGCATACCATATATACTGTTCTATATTCTACTTTTTCACATAAAAAATATATCCCAAAGAGTTCCATGCAAGTACTTGAAGAGCTGCCTCATTGTCTTCTGTGGCTACAGTCCTCAACGGCATGGAGATTCTATATTGACAGACATTTAGGTCATTCCATCTTTTGCTATACACTCAATGCCATAAAGAATTAAGGAATACACATACATCTTCTCTCATATACTCAGATACACTTGTACAACAAACTCTAGGAAGTAAAATTACAGGAGTATAAGATAGATGGACTCGTAATCTGGATGAATATGGTCAAATTCCACACTGCTTTTTTTTTTTTTTTTTCAGCGCTAGTGATTGAAACCAGGCCTTACACAGGTGATTCAAATACTAAGAAAAAATAATCTCCAGCCTAGACTAATATATCCAGCAAAATTATCGTTGATAATAGATGAGGAATATAAGACATTTAATGACATTGAAGCTTTTAAACGCTATGCAACAACCAAACCAGCATTGGAGAGGATAATAAATCAAATACCACATACAGAAGAGTCAAGACAACCGTACA